>CAUYSK010016101.1:0-38693 GCA_963575035.1 Avahi laniger | reverse complement strand
GGCTAATTTTTTCTATATATTTTTAGTTGTCCAATTAATTTCTTTCTATTTTTAGTAGAGACGGGGTCTCGCTCTTGCTCAGGCTGGTCTCGAACTCCTGAGCTCAAACAATCCGCCTGCCTTGGCTTCCCAGAGTGCTAGGATTACAGGCGTGAGCCACCGCGCCCGGCCCCTTTCCTGAATTATGATAACCTAGTTTTATAGTGGATATCATTTTATATTTGTTCAGCATATTTTAGACAATGAAGTAGGGAAAATTTCTGCAGTATTTTTATTCCTGCTGGACCTGAGTATGGACTATGATATTTGGTTATCTGCTAATTAAAATATTTCTTGCATGTTTGAGGGCTTCAAAAGTATCCTTTAACTTGTATTAATAAATTTCTTTCTAGTATCAATAAATTTCTTTCTATTCTCCAGACGTAATCTCAGCAGTGTACCATAACAGAGAGGTACCTGAGTGAGCAAACAGGAAGAGAGTAAAAGAAGGCCACTGGCACCTCGACCCAGGCTCTTCTTAAGAAAAGCAATTAATAAGAAAACAGCTCTGTAGCCCAATCAGAATTGAGCAGTGAGAATGACAGAAACTAAATAATTGGGTGGTTTGGGTTTGGGCTATATACATAAAGAAATTTTAAAAACTGAAAGAGTTGTGTATTTCATTGCTCTAGTAACATTGAAATTAATCAGAGTAAGGGTAAGGAGCACTGAGCAATTGATGTAACTTGTGGGTTCATTATAACAAGTTGAATAAGACAACTTCTGGCAAGCTTTTTGTTGCCAAAACCTGATTTCCACTAATGTGAGGTTATTTATTATCGTCATATATCCCACTTAATGTGAGTGTTTGCATATTTTATTGCAGAAACACTTATGTAACATTTTTGCAGCTTATGATATATACACAATATTACTTCTGTAAATTTTGAAAAATTCTAAATTCCAAAATATATGTGGTACTGAGGACTTCAGATAAGGAATTGTGGACTAGCATAACTACCAACTATTGGGAGGAGAACTCTAAGAAGTATTGTGAGTAGCTAAAACTCCTCATTAATATGGAGAGTCAGTAGCCGTTGTCTAACGTGGCTAAATCAAAAAGTGAAAGTATAAGCATACTTATTTAAGAGTTATGTGCCAGAAAATCTAAAGAGACATTCAAAGAAATTTCCTCTTGAAGTAGAGAGGATTGGAATGGGGGACTTGCTTCTCATCATACCCTCTTCAAAACAATTTCAACTGTTACCACATTACCACACGCACGTATTATTTTGGTTTTAAAAAATTTATTTCAACAAACTTGCCTTGAGTTTATACAATGTGCTAGGCACTGTATCTGGAAATGTAAAAATTGAAACCTTCGAGGGTTCTAATATGGAAAATAGACTGGCAAACAATGAAGCATAATACAAAACAACAAGTAATAATCTAGTATAATGAACAACGAAGAGAGCGACTACTATTTTCCAACCAAGGGAGAGTGTGTATCTGTGGGTGTATGCGGGTGATGGGCTTGTGAACCGTGGGGGAGGGAGGGGAGTCAGTCAGCGGATTCTTCACAGTGGTGCTGGGCCTCGTTAGAACCCATAGGCCTTAATCCAAGCAAGCGAGGTCAGAGGGAGACGGAAATGCGGGTGAAGATACAGAAAAGTTCATGATGGAGAGCGCTTTTCCTTTCCTCCCAGTACCTAGGGAAAACCAGCCTGTAGCTCCTTTAATTTAAACCTGCCTTCCCTGATAAACAAGAAGCTGTTCACAAGGAGTGAGGGTGGAGGGGAAGAAAGGTACATGTTTACATAGGAAACTTGTGTCATAATTTAACTTTCAACATGGAAGACGCTCAGAAAATATTACATGAACAGGAAATTTTTTCAAGAAATTCAGTATAAAGTTGACTTTTCTAGATTGCCAATAAAATGTATGGAGTAAGTGAAACATGGCTCCTCAGACCAGGGTCCTAAAGGAGGCAATCTAACTAAATCTCACAGGTGGTCTTTAAGGAGAACCCTAAGCCGAGAATTCGTTGCACTAATCCAGCCTAAATAATTGAAGGCCATGAACAAATACGATGAGGTCATTGAAGAGAAAGGGTCGTTTGCTTCCATACCCATCTTGGCAGCTGTAGCAGCTGTGATATCTCTTCAAACACTCATTATAGGTTAAACCCTGAAGTTGAGCCTTTGAGTTTTAGGACTAAATAGAAGTTTCTTGAAATACCAGGTTTTTTGATACAGCAGAAATGATAGCATAGGAGCTGTATGCAAAATGATTACCATGGGGAGTGATCAGATACATGGCGAATAAATACAACATACTATATACAAAGAGTTAATATGAAAAAAAATTATGGAGAATGGGGAAAACTCTCCACAGAGAGCTCCACGATCAGTGCTTCGAGTTGGTGTAGAGTTAAGAGTGCACATGGGAGGGGCGGCGAGGCCTCTGACAGGTGGTAGAGGAAGTAGTTGACAGATGAGCTTTATGTTTCTTGAAAACTTTGTCTTTATCTCAGTTCACAGAGATGGATGGGAAAGGAACAGATGTCAGAAACAGCAGTGCTTCTCAGGGAAGATTAAATGGTAGAGGAAATGGAGATCGTGTTACCAAATAAGAGGGAAAGGGAAAGCAGTGTGTCTGAGTGGAACTGGACAGAATGACCAGGTGGAATTTGGATCCGAAGTTTGAGGGGATATCATATTAAAGCAGTAGACATCAAGCTATCACAAGGTGGCTGGTTGGGATTTTACTAATTGATGACGATGATGAGTGCTTCCTTTATTTGTTAATAAAATAGTGCCATAGAGGATAAGAAAATTAAACTTTCTGTTTTTAAATATGTACATTGTTTCATTTCAGAATTGGTGGAAAGTTGAAAATATTGTTGCAACACGTTGGAAAGGACTGAGGTTTAGGAAGATCTGGGAGTAGGCGAGAGCTGATGGTATCACATCATGTTACATTTCATTCATTTTTCTCCTTCACCCCACTTCCCTTCTCTGCCTGTATTTCTTCATCTTTTTTCCTTATAGGAGCATGTGGAGTATGGAAACTCACAAGCAGTATCCAAAGAAAAAGAATTTGTTATTGAGGGAGTTGCTTACATTATTATTTCATAAGCAGGTATTCACTAAGAAAACATTTATATAAGAAAAGTATTCAGTTAGACTTCTGGTCTACATATTAAAGATCTGAACCAAAAAAACTTGAAGCTGGAATTTGGAAGACGTGAGCTGTAGTTCTGGTCTACCCCTAATTAGCACTGTGACCGCAGACAAGCTATAATATGTACCTTCTTTGGCTCTCAGTTTCTTCAGTGGTAAGAAGACCTTAGATCATATCCATAATGTATGTTCTTAATGACTTGAATACTGTAGCCTAGGGGGTAGCTCTGGTTAAAGCAGGTGGCATTTACTTTAACAATGGGAAAGGAAGGGATGCTCCGAGAGCCGAAAATTGCTTTGGTAAAGGAACTCTTGCGTTTTTATTCATTCATTCTATTCTGTTAATGCCAATTAAATATCCGCTATGATTTCCTGTGTCTAGAAATACTTTTCTTCCAGATATCCGTATCGTTCATTCACTTGCTTGCTTCAGTTCTTCACTCAGCGGTCATCTCATGAGGCCTTCCTTCTTCCCTGTTTAAAATTGTGCACATGCGTACACACCACACACCACACACCACACACACACACACACACACACGTGTCCTCTCTCGGATTCCTGTTCCCCATTTCATGCTTTACTTTTCTCTATGACGTTTATTACTTTCTAATATCCTAAAAAAATTACCTATTAATATCCCCCAATAGAAGTTAAAATGAGAGCAAGAATTTTATAGGTTTTGTTCAATGCATAGACTAGCACTTACCATATAGTAGGCCCTCAATAATCTTCAATTCTTGATCAAGTGGCTGAGGGATTCCAGGCTGATTGTGAGTATCTGACTGAAGCGAGAATGGATAAGGAAACTAGGAAAGTCAGAAGTAGTGATGAATCCACGACAGTGATTTTCAAACATCTTGAGCAATAGGATCTTTGGTTCAGATGCAAAGTTATGGAGAAGCCACATGTGAAGAATACAGCACAGACCTGGTCTGGGGGAAGCCGGGAAAACGAAGACGGCCCAGCTTGCTTTTCTCCGGCCTCCTCAAGGTAGTCTCCGAAGAAGTTCTACATGGATTTTCTCAGATTGTCTTAATTTCAAAAGTCACTTGGGACACTGGTTAGAAATACAGATTCCCTGGCTCTACCTTTGGAAAGGAAGGAGAATATAGCAAGAAGTTGGTGAGAGGTTGAGGTTTGCATCAAGCAAGGTGACCGTAGATAACAGAGAAATGGAAGGTTCTGGGAGGCTACGTAAGGAGACAGGTAGCAAGAGGGCAGGGGTCTCCTCAGTAACGTAATTCGAATGGCGGTCAGGCACTTACACTTCTCTCCCACATAAGAAAAAAAAATTGGATCTTGGTTTGGGCTGAGAATTAGATATGTTTAAAAAGAGAAAAACAAAGCCATATTTAGGGGTTTGTTTTGTTGAGTTTTATTATTGACGATGGCGCCAAAGAACCAACATACAACCACTTGAACTAAATAGAACATTAACAGCGTTCTAAACATTCAAACGTGATGAAGAGAAAGTTCCACTGGTCAAAGATCTCAGAAGAGACATAACTCACTCATTCACTGAAAATTAGTATACAAACAAAATCTAGAAAAAGACGTATTCATACTCCTGGTTACTTCATATTAAGTATCAGTTTCTTTTTAAAAATTCTTTTCAGTTTTGTTTTTGACATAGTGATTGTACATATTTATGGGGTACAATGTGATGTTTCGATACCTGTAATGTTCAAATCAGGGTAATTAGCATATTGTTCACCGCAAACATTTATCATTTCTTTGTGGTGAGAGCATTCAAAATCCTCTCTTCTAGCTATTTTGAAATATGCAATACATTACAGTTAACCTTCCTGTGCAACAGAGCATCAGAACCTATTCCTCCCGGCTAACCGTAACTTTGTACCAGTTAACCAACCTCTCCCTATTCCTCTCCCCATCCCTTTCCCACCTCCTCAGCCTCTGTATCAATTTCTTTTTCTGTTTTACTAGCAACAAAACCTAACCAAATCATCTTATATAAATGGTACCACTTCTCCAGACACATCTGCAGGCCCCATTGTGTATCCATTCTATCATGAAAAATTCCCACATATCCTATACATTTTCACCCATTAATCCATACAGTTCTTTGCATCCATTGAAATTTGACTTTCCTCCAAGAACATCACCACCTCAAAACTATCTCAGATATAAAGTGCTGTTTTCCACATTACTCTGTCGCCTCTTGGATGTCTCAGATTCCTGAGCATCAAACTATCCAAAATGAAACTCATGGCTCCCACTGAAAATGGCTTGTTTTCATCTACTCCTCCCTGTCTCAGTGAACATCACCTCCATGTCCAATCCGCCACCCAGTCCCTATTAGTTTTACATTCTAAATAGTTTTAAAATACCTGTGCTCTTCTCCTGCTCTCCAACCACCTTGGTCCAAGCAATCATTATCTTCTTCCTTAATTATTGTAAGTGCTTCCTACCTGTTCTTCTGTGTACTTCTAGCCAGTCTGTAAGTTCTTGGAAGTCTGCTGTAGGTGTAGCTCCCGTCAATCACTCCCTTGACATTCCCACTGACGTCATCCCACTTCGTGACTTTTTATCTGGGCCATTGGAGCAGCCAGCACTCCAGTTACCTTAGCCCGGCCGTCTTCTACATGCACAGTATTTTAATACCAGCTTCATCTTCATAAAGTATAAATCTTTCACAACTGCTTTGCTGCTTGGTGGATTAAAACCAAACCTTTTAGTTTAGCATTCTTCTCATCAGAAATGCTCTCTCCCCATGCTCATGCTCACCTAAATCCTGCCCCATCTGCAAGACCCTCGAAGCTTTTCCTGATTTTTCTTCAGAAGCCCGACAAAGCCTTTCTGCTCTTTGAACTCACGTAAGCCTCACTTCCCTTCTTACCAGAGACTATAGACTTCCTTGTGAGCAGAGTCTTAACCGCATTTCTATCACCAGAAACACCTTGCATTGTCCCTTGCATATAGTAAATCCTCAATACATTTAATGACTTTTAGAACTTTTTATTTGAGCAGGTTTTTAGACTGAGTCTCAGAAAAAGATTGAATTACAGAATTCATTTTGGTATTCTGGAGTTCCGTAATCAAATGGAAACCACCCCACATATGAAAGCGTAGCTGCACTCTATTTGTTTTATTTCAAAGTGAGCCAGGTCCTTTTACCACCAGAGAGGAAGAAAGGGGATTAAGCTGAAATTAATGTTTTGATGAAGATGAGGCAGATGGTAAATTGACCCAAGGGAAGCAAAAAAAAAAAAAAATCAACTTGCCACATGTTAGCAACAGAGACTCTTCATGATTGATGTTCAGTGACTTGGAAATTCTCTTCAGGGCAAACTTCATTTTCACTGCTTACTCACATACATTTTGAGGCATAGATTAATTTCAAAACAAGAACTTAAAGCTATAAGGAACCTCAGACATCAGCTTAGTTTGTGGTTTTCAAACTTTTCCCTCTCTCCTTTTTTTTTTTTCCTTAAGCATTAGAACTCTTTATTCAATCAGAATCTTCCATGAAATCCCATTATATGATGTAAATAAAAGTGGGGTTGTTTTGGTTAAAGCCAGGTGGGAGCCCAGGGTCCAGCCCTCTGGCCTCAGGCTCTCCAGCTTCCGGGGTGGCCCCAAAGCATGTCGGAGAAACTCTAGAAGGCTGGTGATCTCAGTGTGAACACCAAGGGTCTGGTCTTCCTTCTCATTTCTCACAAGAAATAACAGGTTCAGAGAAGTTATGGTATTGGCCAGTGGTCCAGCCAGGACTAGGACTCAGGTTTCCTGCCTTCCGGTCAAGAAGTCTCCTCCCCATTACTGCTCTGCTCTTTGGTGGCCTGGGCATCCTGCGAATCACCTCAGCTTAGTCTTTGCTTTTTTCCAGTGTCCACACACAGGAACAAAAAGGCCTCTGAACTCCTTTCAGTATTTTGGTAGCTTGTACTCTAAACTTTTTGTCTAGTAACCGTTACTAAATGGCTGTATTTTCTTCCCTAACTCCCTAGCCCATCTCTTAAAGTGTTACTGTATTTTTTTCATGTAAAAATGCATTAACAAGTCAGTAACATGTTGACAGGCAATTCTGAGAACTCTGTTTCATCCTAGCCTTCAGGAGAACTTAGAATAATAAAGGTAAATTAGAGGGAAGGGCTAAGAATTCTATTTTGAGACCAGAATAGACAGATAGGACTAAAAAGAAGGGAGATAGGATTTTTCAAAATATGAGAACCAAATGACTGACTTGTTTTAGCATTAGAGGTGGAACTTAGAACAAGCTTTGTCAAGTTCCTATTTCCCCAAATGAAAAACATTTCATTTTAAGAATACTTTTTATGCAAACAGTTCAAGAATAGAAAGTTTAAAAATATTCTAGTATCTTATCTCATTCAGGGAAAAGCCAATCTTTACTCTTCCTTTAGACCTATGTCTTTCAACACAAATACATGAATTTATACAATGTAATATAGGTAGAATTATACCATTCAAATAATTCTACAACTTGGGTGTTCAGTCCAGAGAAATCTCGGTGCTCTTTCCATCAAATACAGATGCGTCACTGTATTTCATAGTTACACAGTGTTCTTTTGAATGGATTTGCCATAATTTATTTTATCATTCCTCTATAGGTGGTTTAGATTGTTTCTAGTTTTTAACTATTATTTTTTAAATGATATAATAAATATCACCATGCACACATAATTGCACAATGACTTAACTACAATTTTTTTTAAACCAAACAGTGGGTCCTGGACAAATTTCCACATCAGGACATATTGCTCTAGCTCATTCTTTTTATGACTGCAGTGTTTCATGCATAGATGAAAGGAAGAAAATGTGGTGGCTACAAGAATGGACCTGGACCCTGGAGGCTGCTCCCTGCCACCAGGCACATGACCTAGAGTGTCAGTCTCTGCGCTGTAGTCTCTTCATTGTTAAGCTGCAATGATAAGAGTACTTGCTTCACAATATTATTGGAAGGATTAAATGACTAAAGATAGAAGAAAGTGATTAGGACAATAAGCACTCAATAAATGTTAGCTATTGTTAATATGTACCATCATTTTATAGCTCGTCCCCAGTTGATGGACATTTATTTTCAGTATTTCAATAATAATGAAGCAAGTGATATTTCATTTATATATACTTGTGAAAGTATTTCTTTAGGTTATATTACTAAAAATGAAAAGTGGAATTGGGTCAAAAGATAGACACATTGTAAATTTTGATGTTTTCACATCCCCCTTTTTTCTGAGAGGCTTTGCCAATTAATATTCTAACCAACAGTTTGTAAAAAATATCCATTTCTCCACGTCTGGTCAATATTGGATAATACTAGTATGATGTGCAAATACACACACATACATAGTTCTAATGTGCATTTCTTTGATTAGTAGTGTTCGATAACTTATGTTTTATTGACCACTTGACTTTCATTATCTGAGAACTGCTAACACTATCCTTGACTATTTTTCTATTAGGGTGTTCATTTATTTTTTCAAATATTTTTAAAGGCTCTCTAAATATTATCATTATTAACTTTTAGTCATATATGTTGACATCCCTTCTTCTCAAATTGTCATTTGCTTTTCAATGTTGTCCATCATTTTGCCATGACGAAATGTCTCTTATCTATGAATCTTTTATAGTTTCAGGTTTTATGTCAATTATCAAAAATTTAAAAAAAACCCAAACTCCAGTCTTTCCAAAATTGTCAACTTTTCTCTATTCTGACATTTTGAGTTTGGACTCATTTAAAAACTTTTTTGAGGGGGAAAGTGTAAATGGCAAGTTAGGTCTCCTAAAATTATTTTGTCCAAAGTCTAATTTGTAGTGTAAAAATTTGATTTGCAGTGCCACCCTTATCACAAACTAAATTCACAAGTACATTTCATTCTTCCTACGCTCTTTTCTATTCAGTCGATCTGCCAGTGGCCTTTTACAACAGGCTTTTGATGTCTAACACTGTCTAATTTTTATATTAAATTTAAATTTTAATATTTGAAGGGCATATTCCCTCTATTTCTGTTGTTGTTTAATTTTTCGAATTTTCCTGGCTACTCTTACCTACTTATTCTTCCAAATGAAAGTTAGAATCATTTTGTAAAGTGACCTCTCATAATATTGTATTGAATTTTTTCCCTAAGATTCTATTATAGTTGGTTAAGGAAAATTTAGTTCATTAAATATTGGGATTTCTATCCAAGACTTTTTTCTTTTTTTCAGCTTTGTTACATGTCTCTCAGCATAATTTTTATAAATTTACTCATACAGACATTGCATATGTCCTGCCAGGCTTATTCCCAGGTATTTTTTGGGGGGAAAAACCTATGCCCATTTAATGATTGATTTAGAGTACAGTCCCACAAGTTGAGTCTCCATTGTGAATATAAATTAAATTTTTTTTTCCATCAATAGTTGTCACAAAAGACCTCTTCTATTGCCACTTTCCACTATGGAACAGACTTTTCAAGCAGCTCAGCTCAAACTGTACCTCAGAATCCTGTACACAGTAGATCATTCCAGAATAACATCTCACCTCTATGCAGTTTCCATGAAAGGCTGGTTTGGCCAAGATTTGACCATACATTATCCAGTGAATTAGGCTTTTATTATTTTTCTAGTTGTACCTAATAAAGAAACATAACTGGTCAGTCAGTGAGTGAGTATTCAGACACTAGGGTCTGTAAAAACTGTAAATTCAATTAAACAACCATTTAATTAATTTCCATTCAACCAGCAAACAATTATTGAGACCTAGTATGTTCAGAATTCTAGAAGTAGAAACATTTCCCTACTCTGAAGCAACTCATTGTCTACTAGGAAAGACAGATATAAAACACATAATTAAAATATGTTATGAAATAATTGAATATGACAAAGTCAGTAAGAACTCATAGTCGAATGACAATTAAGTACTTGACGAATGAGTATGTGTATATGCGTCTACATCAGTAGCACTTATTTGTAATGAACAGCACACTCAGACAGACATATGCCCAGCTAAGGCAAATTTCTGTAGGGTGTGATCGAGAACTCTTTTTCCCATTCTACGTAGGAAAACGTTGTCTATAATAATCTGCTCAGGTCTACCCTATCTGTAGGTTCTAACTCTAACAATGGCTTTTGGAATTTAAAAATTCAAGTGATTAATAAAAATATTTGCAGAGAATGAGTCCATGGTACGGAATAAGAATTTCATCCTTTTCACTGCATAGCTATATATAGATATGTATATTATGATAAAATAGATTATTATGTAATGCACACATACACATGCATGTTGGGGTCCTGGAACTTCTGGCTTCTTTTCACTAAGAAACCAGTGAGGAGTTTCTTCTGTCATCGTCCAAGTCGTGCCGATTGTTCTCTGTAAGTGCCACACTGCTATCCGGTGCTGGTCTGTATCAGGGCAGCATATTGTTATATAAGCTCAGTTCTATGTACAGAAAACTCTTATCCTTTGCTTTTGCACTTGTTTAAAACTCCCTCTCCAGTGTTACTGAAGAATTTGTTTATTTGTTTTTAATTTTTTTCTTCTTTTTGTAGAAACAGGATCTCACTCTGTTTCCCAGGCTGGTCTTAAACTCCAGGGCTCAAGTGGTCCTCCTGCCTTGGTCTCCCAAAGTGCTGGGATCACAGGTGTGAGCCACTGCACCCAGCCTGAAGAGTGTTTTGTTTTGTTTTGTTTAAAATTCTTCATTAGGGGAGTGAAAACTGTGACTTCTTGCTTAACCTAAACTCTGGCGATGGCCATGCCATGTTGTGCTGTTTTTGTTTGGCATGTATTCTGAGAATTCATGTATGCTGTGCTCTGCCTCGTGTGAGGATGAGCCAGATTTACTATGTTGTAGGGACAGAGCTCTTGATTGGGACACAAACTATTAACAGAAACCTGGGCTTTTTCCATGGGAGAAAATTATGGATATGATAGCACATCTATGAAATTTCCTTGAGTCATAGGCCTCTCTTCCTCACCACAGCAGTAGCTCATGTGTCACCATTTTTATTTTAACCTAATTAATTTTTGAGAATTTAACTAAAGCTATGGACCCTCTCCCACCTCCCCACAACATGTATGCGTTTACAAAGGTTTGCATGTTTCATCAGGGGATCTATTGCTTTGCGAAACCCCTGGTGTTCTGCTGATTTCAGGAAGGAATCCTTTGTCTAACCACTTCATGCCCACTGTCATATAGGACCCATGCTATCAGAAAAGTAGGAAAAATAAATGTCCTAACAATGTCTTAACAGAATTAGAATGTTCCTTTAAGTGATCATTATTTTCTTACTTGCAGTTTCTTTTTGTATTACAGCTCGAGGGTTAAACGTTTCAGGGGAGTTTCCCCCTTGATGTCCACAGTGCCTCCTGCACGTTCTCACTCTCTCCGTAACCCATCAGCCCACTCCAAGCAGACCTCTGCTCCCACCACGCCACCAGAACAGTGCGGCTGTGCTCATCCATTTCCTATGTCTTGTCACATGCAGTGGTTACTTCTCTATTCACATCTTACTGTATGTCTTAGAAATAGTAAATACATTCTAGTCCAGGCATTATCAGTGGATAATAAAAAAGAAAAAACAAGGAAATAGTAAATATAACTGATCTATTCCTCCATCTTAGAACCTTAGAACACATTCTCCTCTTGGTTTCCATAACATTCCGTTTTCCTGGTTTTTCTTACTCTACTTCCTTGGTCTTCTTGGGCTCCTTTGGCCAGTTCTTCACTTCTCTCCTCTACCTCTAAATGCTGGAGTGGCCTAGACCTTCTCCTCTTCACCGTCCACACACACACACACACACACACACACACACTCTAGCTGAACTCTTGCAGCCCTTTGGCTTTAAGTACCATCTATATGCCATATTTATATGACAGAGTTATATCTCCATGATATAACTCTGTACTGTCTCACGTCAAGGGAGGCTTCACAGAGGGACCTAACACAAATAACGCGTTGTAACATTTTTGTTATACTAAGATTTTTGGGGGGGTGGAGGGGAAAGAGATGGTACATCTAGAAAGGCAATATAGTTCTGACCACTGTAGTTTAATTTTAAAGGAATGCTATTGTTAACATGAGTAGTTAAAAATAAAAGAATCTGAGATTTACCATTTTATGGTATCATTAGGGGTTTCATATTGAGATATAATTATTCTGAATAATGAAACAGAAATTGATTAAACTTAGTTTTAAATAACCCAGTAAGTGTTTAAGCTTAGAGCAGGTAAGGAAAGGAGGAGGGAGGGAGGGGGAGGAGGAAGGGTGGAGAAGAGGCTGGAGGGAGGAAGAGGAGAGTATACACTCTGTTATCTAATGTGGATAAAACTGAATATTTCTACTTACGTTGTTTATCTCTCTTTGGGTTGCTCTGGGTCTTCAACGGTCTGGTCCTGTCTGTGCTGAACTTATTCTATGTCTTTAATGAAGTCTAGTGTGAAAACGGCCATTAGCCCCACTTCCTCACTATTCCCTTCCATCAGCTTCTGGAGGATTTCTGAACATGATGCAACTTTTCTTATCCTTGGCACCACCTTTTTCTGCAAAGTATTCCTTTCCTCTTCCTCTGTTTCACTCATTGTCTCTTATTAAGGGCCCAACATTTTTGTCTGGTTTTTTTTTCCTGATATCCCTAATTCTAGCACTAGTTTAAGCCATACAACTCAGTATTTTACCAGCCCAGCTTCTTAAAGGAAGCAGATGAAGCAAAAAAACTAAGCATAGTTTCAATTACACGTGTCAATATGAATTAGATGAATATTGTTGAGATACTTTCAAGAGTTCCTCTTTTACATAGTACCTTTTTTCCCCCTGAAAAGATGAAAATGCTTTCACATCTATTGCCTCTTTGTTCCCATAAAGTTAGGTTTATTTGTTTTATTTTTTTCAACTTAAGGATTGAGGTTGGGTATTATTATCCCTGTTTTACATAGGGTGAAGCTGAAGCAGAGAGCGGGAAAGCAGTGTCCCCAAGGACACCCAGTTTGTGCTCCAGCCATGCCTAGGCCCCCCAAGTTCTGAGGGCCAGGTCTATGCTTTTCTCCTGGTGTCAGTGGGGGCAATTAGAAACTGAAGCAATTTCTAAGCTCTGCTCCAAACTATTTGTAAGTCAAGGTCATTTGTACCTATTTTGAATACATTAATCCTTTAAAGAACATTCCAAATACACTTTTTCTCAACCAATGTTTCTCAAACTTACGTAATGTGCAATTACTCTTTAAAGGAAGAGTCCTCATGAATTCCGAGTGAAGACAAATGATTTTTATTCATAATGGTAAATGAATTTATTTATAAACTTAATATTCTTAAGTATGTACAAACAGAAAGTTACTTTATTTTACATATCTACAAACATATAAATACTTTATGCTTACTGTTCTACATCAAAAAAACAAACCATAATTATGGTTAAATTCAAGCAGAACCATATTACTGAGAAACTTCAGCAGATCAACAACAGTAACGTGAGAGATGATGTTCTTTTAGGAAACATAATTACCTAGTCAGCAGGAATGCGTTCTGGCTGCCAGGCAGGTTCTTTGGGATTGGCATCCCTAGACTACCCCATACTGGGAAACCCCACCATTCTCCTACCACTTTTACCCTGTTGGAATGAAACTTCCATCCACCCCTGGCAGCATGATGTCACTGGAGAAAAGCACATGACTGATTTATTGATGTCTGTCCCTGGTCTTTCTTCATTAGTATACTACAAATAAATTACTACCATTTGGTGTAAACACAAACACAGGCACTGAAATTGACTGGCAGTGTTCAATTACAGAGTGGTCTCCCAGACAATTCAGAAAATCTCTTTTACTAATTTTATTAAATACCAACACAAGATTTCTTTTTAAATCTCATAGACTATGGGGGTCAGGGGACTCCAGTTGGGGAAATGCTGCCCTAACCTTCTTGCTTGAAGGCTTAGAGAGGCAGTTAGAGTTTTCATGTCCAGCCTTGGACTGAGCAGCTACCACTGGGATGATTTAAGGACAACCTGAGCCAAGGACCTCACTCCTACTGGGTTGCTAAAGCATATGAATGACTCCATCCTTTTAAATGGAAGGATCGAAGAACCCAATTTCAATGCAAATATATTACCTGGGAAGAGTAATTAATAACAATTGATTCTCTAGCAGACATCGATTTATTATAAACATAATTATGCGTGAAACAAAGCCTAAGGGGGATAAGACACAGGGTAGGTAGGCTTCGACATCGTCATAAATCGGGACGTATTCAGTGCCTACTGGTATCGGGGATCTAGAGAAGTAAGTGCACAGTCTGCGTTCATGGCACTTAAAATCCAGTTGGTAAAGCAGAGCAAATGGAGTGAGGGAAAAGGAGGAATTTAGAAACTAGGCAGCGGCAATAGCAGCCGACCTTGGCCATCTTGGCCTGGAGCCAGCAGAAAAGCAAAGGCTGGGCTAAAGAAAACAAACTTTTCCCGCTTTGTAGTTGTCTAGCCAGTCTTGAGACCCTTGCTCATTTTTTTTTTAAGTAAAAGAACTTATCTGTCACAAAAGACAAATGATTCTTTAATTATGGAATTTTCATTTTAATGTTTCTTTCAGCACTTGCCTTTTCCCCCAAGTACTTTCCTTGTCTCTTCTGCGCAGTCCCCGCCGGAGCGAGGGGGAGGAGCGCGTACCACCTCTCAGCCTGCGGTCGCCTTTTCCCTCTCTGTGTGGCCGAGCACGTGGTCCCACAGTTCTGGATTTCTTATACGCCTTCCTTGAATAAGAAAGTGTAATTTAAAGGAGCTGTCACTATGGTTTCGCTGCTTTGCACCTTCCCGGTTTGATGTTGTTCGTGTTCAATGTGTGTTTATCTACTGGGCACATAATTGACTTTCTATTTTCCCCTCACAGTTCGATAGCTTACAGAGTAAAAGCTTACTGCTGTAAATACACTGGACAGAGAACACCTTTCTGTGTTTGTGGGTGGGCAGGTGATAGCTAAAAAAGCTTTCCCCTCCATTTCAGGAGTCCCCGAATGCACAGCCTCTGCATAATCTCATTTAAACCCCATACCCTCTGTAGGCATGAATTATCACCTCCATACAGAGAGAAGAGAAATTAAGTAACATGCTGTGGGTTCTTGCAGCCAGTGTAAGAGCCTCTATGCGAACCCCAGGTGTGCTAACTCCAGACTATATGTCATTTCCTCCGACTGCACAGCCCCTCACGGAGGTCCTCTCCAGTGGTCTTTGTCTTTCAGAGCCTGAAGATAGATGGGGCCACTTTGGCTTTGGGCAGTTTCGATTCCTCCCCAATAATGTACCTTCTCAGTTCACTCTCTCGTCTCTCTCTTCCCTCCACCCCGTCCTTTCTCCTGCCTCATCCAAACTTTATTTATTTATTATTTTTGCTTCACCCTTCCCCCAAAGAGCAGTGGACAGGCAAGGGATTGTGATGAGGAGTGACGGAAGAGGAGAACTGTTCCAGTTCTTTTTCCCTTGTCCAGAGCCCTGTTTCTGCACGGAGATGTGTTTGAGCCAATGGTGGTGCACAGACCACCAGCTGTGCTTGGAGTGATCCAGCCAAATGTCATCTTAAGTCCAGGGCTGAGTCTCAGAAGGCACATGGAAGGGGCCCCTCTTCCCCTGCTTCATCCTGGAGTCCAGTATTTCCTGGAACACAGGGAGAAAGGCTCTTAGCTAAAGAACAAAGGGTGCAGTGCTCAGCTGTGCTTTTCAGACTTATTTCTCTCTTGAAAGGTACCTCTTTGAATTATGCTAATATCAACAGAGGGAAAAAACAAAAAACCCAAAACAGCTCAACAGTCGATACAAAAGACTTCAGAAAACCTTATGAATTTGGTTCAGTGCTCGTGCCCACCGCTTTTTTCTTTAGTGCTGCCTCATTTTGAGTGTTGCTTTGCTGAAAATGGTAGGGGGAGAGGGAAGAACTCAGCTTTGATTTTTGTTTGCAGCTTGGTGACAAATGATTGGGGGGAAATTTAAACCATTCGTCTACTGAGTTCTGGGAATCGTCAGAGGATTTTATTTGTACAGTGGCTTTCTGACCCCCATTTTCCCAAAGAAGTGAAAATTATGCTGCATTTGTAAACAAAGTGCTTTTATTAAATTGAACTTTTACGAACATACGGTATACTTAGCCAAAACAACACTTTTATTTAATAGAAGTACACCCAAAGGGCTAGCATGTAGAATTTTGTATGATGAATATGCACTCGAAAGCATGATTTCAGAATTTGTGAGGTCTCCCTTAAATTCACTTTGTCATTTAATGTGCAACCACATAAGTCAGAATGGAAGGGTAATTTGTCTTTGCATTTTAATAATAGTAATCCGTATCATATGATATACCTTTTCAGTTAAACTAATCACTCTTCCAAACTTGAAAGTTTCTCTCTTTAAAAATATAAAATGCATTGCCTTGGAACACAAAAAGAAATGAGGAAAATGCAACCACAAAACATTTGAAATATGCTAATTTAAAGTGCTTGCAGCATAGTTTTGCCACACTGAGTAAATTTTTTCCTTACTAGTAACCGAAAAAGTATAAAATACAAACTAGGTTCCTGTACTTAGCTTACAAGTAGAGAAAATTTAACCCAAGGAGTACACTGCCATTGTAATTGTTTGTAATTGTTTATGAACATGCATGCCACTAGGAATTTTTTTTCTGTTTTATTCTTACCTGTTGCTTTATTTCTTGCAAAGCTGCTGAAATGCTATCCTTCTCACCCACCCCTTGGATTTTCAATTTAAAATTTCTCATGCATGTTATTTATTATGTATTTAATATTTTTCCTGGTTAAAGACTCTTTGCTTGAATGGAAGTCCTGGCAATTCAAAATTGCATAAACAGATTGACTCATGTAAGTTTTTGTAATTATTTATGATGTATTGCTGATTAATGCTATTCTGCTTTACTAGCTATTCATTTTTGCTAAGGCATAATAATATATTAATATGTTGACTATATGTTGCTACTGTATTTTCATAATTCTTAATTCCCAGCAACGGAATCTATTCTAGCTAGTTTAAGTAGAAATGAGTTTACTGAGAGGAATGAATTGCTCCAAGAACCGTTGGAAGGGCAAGGTTATAGAACTAGGTTGAGTTTCCAGGAATGGTTCCCAAAATGGAATTTCAGAACTGGGGCTGCCAGGGAGCTCCTGCCTCCACCAAAATGGGGGGCTGCTGCACAATCAGGAAGCTATCATTGTATTGCAGCCTCTGGATCCAGAGCCAACCACCTCTGCCACGTTCCAGGCCAAAAAAACGAGTGCCACATACCAGGTCTCTCTCCCATGTGATTCATTTTTAAATCAAAGTCTGGCATGAGTATATCTGATTGGCAGAAACTATATCTCATCTGGAGCCCTAGCTACAAGAGCAAGACTGGGAAGGGAAAGAGAGTTTTGAATTGAACTCAGACATTACAAGGAGGTTGGCATAGGTGTTGAAGTAGCCCATCCTTAGAATCCACTTCAGTTAATTGCCTTGACACATGTAATCTATTAAAATTCTGCTCCATTCAGCTGCTTGGAAATTCTATGTGTTGGAGGAGCTCGTAGAATACAGGACCTCCCTGCAAGGTGATAAGGCAGCAAGCTGGCTTTTTCACTGAAATGTCAGTATACAAGGCATTTTTTTCTGAGACTATGAGTTCCCTACAGAAGAACAGGCTGTAGGCATTCTGGGTCGGGGCAGAAAAGGGTGCTGAGGGACAACATTTCAGTATGTAGACTGTCACTGCCACCCTTTGCTCTTCACCCTGCCCGGTATCTCGGAGTCTGAAACTTCTCTGGTATATTAATAATTTCTCCAGAGAAAAAGGCCTTCGTCTCCTGCTGGGAGCAGGAATGGGCTGCAGTGGGTGGAAGAGGTGGTTCTGTGCTACCAATTGCTCTTTATGGTTCCGTATACGGACCTCCACCCGATCCTCCTGCTTCAGCTCCACAACTTGTGTGGGGTACCAGGGGCCTGCAAGGAGAGAATCCAGGTGGGGAGGCTTCTCCTTCATCCTGTCCCTCTGTGGGTATTTGGGGAATAACCCCTTCCTTTACGCTAAGTCAGCGAGTGCTCCTCTGTCTGCCTTCTCCCTGCCAAAGCTTTGTGGGAATCTCTTTCCCGCTGTTTTGTCCTCTCCCATTTCTTTATCCTTGTAGATTGATATCTTTTTTTATTCTTTTACTGTTATCGTAGTGGGTTTGGGGGAAGGAGAAGAGATACATGCATGTGATCAATCTGCTATCCTTAGCCATGCGTTTTTTAAATTTATTCTGTAGTAGGCTTGTCATTACTATCATTCTTGTGTGTTACCAATCTTGTGTGTACAAACACATGTGAATATTTATTTAAATATAAGAATTAATGTAGAGATCAAATATAAAGATTTAAGGACAAAATCTTTAATGGTCTCACTTTCAAATTATAAAGTACTTTTTTTAGTGGGGAGAGAGGGGAGTCCACATTTTGAGGATATCAGATGTGCCTGAAAATACAGAGTGTAATAGATGCTAAATGTAGGGGGGAAAAGTGGTATTGCCCAAGAATGCTGTGAGAATGGAGAAGGGAGCCCTCCAGTGGGCTCTTAAGGCCAGACAGGCTTCCTGGAGGAGGTGAAAACTGAACTGGACTCTGAAGAGAGGGCAGGAGCCAGGGAAAGAGTGGAACCTCCAGTTGGGGTAACATCAAGCGTGAGTGATGATCCTTCTCCCAGCAGTGGAAATATACTATTGGTAGCTCCATTTCAGGATCGGGGTGGGTACAAAGTGGGCAGCCAGTGGCCTACAAACCACTGGGTTTTCTGAAGATTACTAGGACAACCTACCAGACATGGGCAGTTTCTATCATGCTCAAGAGAAAATCTTAGAAAGGGCTATTTACTGACAACCTGCTGGTTCACAGGTGCTGTTTGCTATTCAAAATGTAATTCTGATTAAAGCGGGGAATTAAAATCCAAATAAAAAGATAAATAGCTTATAATATGAGTTTTGTATTTGTACATCTCTATAGTTGTAGCTTCTTAATAGCAATAAACACCAGATTTTAGTTTTCAGCAGCATGTGGAACTATTTTTTCTCACTACTTTTTATAGCCTTTCATTTTTCTTTATTTTATAAGTCAATCATCATCTCTGAGTCCTTAATCTAGGCGAAGCACTATGCCAGCCCATGAGGGGACTATTCATATGTTAGTCAACAAGTGTTTGCTGAATGTCTAGTGTGCAGCCAAAACTAATAAGGAAACAGTTTCTTCCCTCAAAGAGTTGATGGTTTGGTAGCAAAGTCAGGACGCAGTTATGGAGTTGCAGGAGAATAAGATACATAGAATGATTAACAACAGTAATAAATAAAAGTAATGGTAGTAATGGATTTGCTCATTGTCTGAGGAGTTATCTTGTATTTGGAAAGACAGAGCATACAGACACTTAGGTGAAGCATGTGGACAAAGAACAAAGTAATACAGCACAAACAAGCCCACGAGTGCTGCCAAGGGATCAGGCCGGGGTGCGGGGCATCCTGCCAATGGCAAAGGAGGCCCTTGCAGTGCCAGCCACAGTGGGGCTTCTGATGGTTCCAGAGCACTGCATGCTTGGTGCGTTTTGGTGAACACATCAAAGTGCCCAATCAGGGAGGCATGGCATCACAGGAGTAGTTTGAACTGGAAGGGTTAGTGAATTGCACCCGTGGTTCTGGGGGATGTGTTTGCTCAGTTAGAAGTCACAGGGAGCTAGATGGAACTACTTGATGGAGAAGACCAAAGGCACGTGGCAAAGCATCAAGTTCTAGGCAGAATGGGGATCACGGCAGAGTGGTGGCACTGTAGGAACATCTGGAGGGAAGGCCGGCATGGGGACCGGCTGTGGAAGAGGGATCTGGACACCCAGAGCTGTGCGCTAGTCAACCATAGGCCTTCCAATTGCATTTCTTGGGGGCATCTTAGAAGCAATATCAGGGCAAGAGGATGAGTCTGAATAGACAGGTTTCCTCAAAGCCTCTCCCCTGCTTCAGCCAAAGGAGCTCCACTTTTTAGTCTATTTAATATATGGGACTGTTGTCAGAATTTTTTCTTTAAAGGATTCCATTGACTAAAAAAAAAAAAACAAGTCTGCAAGTGGAAATGGGAAAGAAAAGATGGAAAAATGGGACCTATGATATTTTTAGAAAAAGTATAAATTGAGTTTGAGGCAGATGGCGTAATCTTTTGCAGGAATTTTGAGGTATAGAGAAGCAGAGTGGAAAACAGGCAGAGATATTTTTGGTGGAGGAGCTAGTGTAGACAAAGGCCAGAAGATATAATCAAATATGTTCTGTGTGGAAAATGAAAATGCATTTTACTTTCCTAGGAAGCAGGAGTCCCGAGGCTGGTGCAGTGGGCATGGAGAAGAGTTCCAATGTCCTCTGACGGGTAATCCAGTGTTCCTCAGAAAACGAGGTGGGGCGGGGAGCGTGATGAACACATACACTTACATAACTCCGTGTCAGTTACTCTAAGCATGAAAGTCTTGGGCTCATATATGGAGCCATCACATTTCTCTTGGCCCTGGTCCCTACCCAGAAACCCAGGATAATGTCTCCAGTTTCCCTGCTTGCAAACATTCTGGCCACAGTGCAGCAAAGAAAAAAAAAAAGAAAACTTTCTCAGAAAATATACTTATCAACATTATTATCTCTTGAGCAACAAGCAAATTATTATAATTGAATACCCCATGGTATCTCAGGAGTTTTCAGTATTTTTCAAAAACATTTGTAGTCCCTGGACAAGGGATCTTTTTAACTTGGACTAATCTTTGGACCAAGTTCTTGGTGGCATAGTCATTTATTCACTCCACCTTTGGCTGGCACAGTGGTACTGCCCGTGTGGTCTACATACATTGTTGGTGCAGGTGTGTTATAGGATTGTTCCATTCATTGATGGGTGGCACAACAATATATCTAATCTTCAGGGAAATGCAAATCAAAACCACAATGAGATATCACTTAACTCCAGTGAGAATGGCTGTCATCAAAAAGTCCCAAAACAATAAATGTTGACATGGATACAGAGAGATAGGAACACTCATACTCTGCTGGTGGGACTGCAAACTAGTACAACCTCTCTGGAAAGTAATATGGAGATACTTCAAAAAACTAAAAATAGAACTATCATTTGATCCAGGAATCCCATTACTGGGCATCTACCCAAAGGAAAAAAAGACATTCTATAAAAAGGACATCTGCAATCAAATGTTTATAGCAGCACAGTTCACAATTACAAAGATGTGGAAACAACCCAAGTGCCCATCAATATATGAGTGGGTTAATAACATGTGGTATATATATACCATAGAGTTCTACTCAACCACAAAAAACTATGGTGATCTAGCACCTCTTACATTATCCTGGATGAAGCTGGAGCCCATTCTACTAAGTGAAGTATCACAAGAATGGAAAAACAAGCACCACATACACTCACCATCAAATTGGTATTAACTGATCAACATGTGTGTGCACATAAACTAGTAACATTCATTGGGTGTCAGGCAGGTAGGAGAGGGGAGAAGGGCATGGGTATATTCACACCTAATGGGTGTGGTGTGCACTGTCTGTGGGATGGACACGCTCGAAGCTCTGACTCGGATGGGACAAAGGCAATATGTGTAACCTAAACATTTGTACCCTGAAATATTCTGAAATAAAAAAAAAATAAAAATTTAACATAATGGTATAGGTAGACCTATCATATTGGGATTTATTCATAATGTATCACCAGTAGTCAAATGTGTTGTTAAGCAACAGATGCACATACACCAGTGTAATAAGTGTTAGGTGTAAACACAAAAGAATTTTGACACAATCCTTGCCCTAAAGGACCTTCAATCTATACCTGAAGAAGCAAGCTAAACATAAATGAGAATTGGAATCCTACATAGCCTTTGACAGAAATTATGCAAAATTTAAAAGCTGTACAAGACAGAGGTCTACGACATGGTATAATTAGCATGGTGTTCATGGCGGAGGTGGCACTTGACCTGAATTTCAAGGTCACAAGTATTTGCCTTTTTTCCGGAAAGAAGGCAAATAGAAGCAACACAAAGACAAACATAGAAATAAACATGGCAATCAATCTAGACTTGCAATGATTTAGTAATCAAAAGCAATGCCAATCAGATAAGCATCTTACAGTTTATTTTCATAGAACTTTTATTTGATTCTCAAATATTCACGATTATCAAATATCTTAATCAACAGCTGAGTTTTGTTATCAGACATTCTCAAATCAATTCAACATTATTTATAATTATGCTGTGTAAATTTTTTAAAAATTATTATGGGCACATAATAATTGTATATATACTTATAGGGTACCTGTGATGTTTTGATACAGGCAACCACTGTATAATAAGCAAATCATGGTAATTGTATCCCTCACCTCAAGAATTTATTATCTGTGTTAGGAACCTTTCAACTATATTCTTTCAGTTATTTTAAAGTATACCATAACTTGTTGTTGACTTAGTCAATTTGTTGTGCTATCCAATATTGTTCATTCTAACTCCCTAACTGTATTTTTGTGCCCATTAGCCATCCCCACTTTATTCCCTCCTCCCCACTACGCTCCCTAGCTTCTGGTAACCATCATTCTATCTATCTATCTCCATGACATAAATCGTTTGAATGTTTGACTCTGCCATATGAGTGAGAACTTGTAAGATTTGTGTTTCTGTTGTTGACTTATTTCACTTATAATCTTCTCCATTTCCATCCACATCATTGCAAATGGCAAGATTTCATTCTTTTTATGACTATATAATATTCCATTGTGCGTATGTATGTCAATTTCTTTATCCATTCATCTGTTGATGAGCACTTAGGTTGATTCCATATCTTGGCTATTGTGAATGATGTTGCAGTAGATATGGGAGTGCAGATATCTTTTTAATATACTGATTTCCTTTCTTTTGAGTGTATACCTAGCAGTGGGATTAATGGGTCATATGATACTTCTATTTTTAGTTTTTTGAGGAATCGCCATACTATTCTCCATAGTGGTCGGTCTAATTTACATTCCAAACAACAGTGTACAAGGGATCCTCTTTCTCCACATCTTCACCAACATTTGTTGTTGACTGTCTTTTTGATAAAATCTGTTTTAATTAGGATGAAATGATATTTCATTGTAGTTTTAATGTGCATTTCTCTAATGACTAATGATGTTGAACATTTTATCATACACCTGTTGGCCATTTGTATGTCTTCTTTTGAGAAATGTCTATTGAGATCTTTTGTACATTTTTAATCAGATTATTTGATTTTTTTCCTATTGAGTTTTTTGAGCTCTTTATATATTCTGGTTGTTAATCCCTTGTCAAATGGGTAGTTTGCAAATACTATCTCCCATTCTGTGGGTTTTCTATTCACTTTATTGACTGTTTCCTTTGCTATACAGAAGCTTTGTTGCTTAATGTGATCTCATTTGTTTAATTTTGCTTTGGTTGCCTGTGCTTTAAGGGTATTACTCAATAAATCATTGCCCATAGCAATGTCCTGGAGCATTTTCCTGATGTTTTCTTTTAGTAATTTCATGGTTTCAAGTCTTAGATTTAAGTCTTTAATCTATTTTTATTTAATTTTTATATGTGGTGAAAGATAATTTAATTCTTCTATAAATTTTCCCAGCACCTTTTATTGAAAAACTGTCCTTTCCCCTAATGTACGTTCTTGGCACCTTTGTAAAAAATAAGTCCACTATAGGTGTTTGGATTTATTTCTGGATTCTCTATTCTGTTCCATTGGTCTGTGTGTCTGTTTTTATGCCAGTACCATGCTGTTTTGGTTTCTACAGCTCTGTAGTATAATTTGAAGTCAGATGATGTGATTCCTCCAGTTTTATTCTTTTTGCTCAGGATGGCTTTGACTATCCTGGGTCTTTTGTGGTTGCATATAAATTTTAGGATTATTTTTCCTATTTCTGTGAAGCATGTCATTGGTATTTTCATAGGGATTGCATTTGTAGATTGCTTTGGGTAGTATGGACATTATCATAACAATACTGATTCTCCCCATCCATGAGCAAGGAATATATTTTCACTTTTTTATGTCCTATTCAATTTATTTATCAATGTTTTACACCTTTTCATTATAGAGATCTTTCATTTCTTTAGTTAAGTTTATTCCAGGGTATTTTATTGTATTTGTAGCTATTGTAAATGCGATTACTTTCTTGGTTTCTTTTTCAAATTGTTTACTGATGGCATATGTAAATGCCACCAATTTTTGTATTTTGATTTTATATCTTACAGCTTTCCTGAATTTATCAATTCTAATCATTTTTGTGGGGTCTTTAGGTTTCTCTAGATATAAGATCATATCTACTAGAAACAAATATATCTCGACCTCTTCCCTTCCAATTTGGATGCCCTTTATTCCTTTGTCTTCTCTGATTGCTCTAAGTAGAACTTCCAGTACTATGTTGAATAAAAGTAAAAGTGGGGATCCTAAGTTGTTTTATCTTAGAGGAAAGGCTTTCAGTTTTTTTCCTCCATTCAGTATGATGCTAGCTGTGGGTCTGTCACATATGTTTTTTATCATGTTGAGGTAAGTTACTTCTATAATCAGTTTTTTGAAACTTTTTATTGTGAAGGAAAGTTGAATTTTGTCAAATGCTTTTTCAGCATCAGTTGAAATGATTATACAGTTTTTGTCCTTTGTTGTGATAATATGACATACCACATTGATTGATTTGCAATTGTTGAACCATCCTTGCATTCCTAGGGTGAATCTTATTTGATCATGATGAATAATCTTTTTAATGTGTTGTTGAATTCGGTTTGCTATTTTTTTTTTTTGAGGATTTTTGCATCCATGTTCATCAGAGATGTTGGCCGTAGTTTTCTCTTTTGGATGTGTCTTTATTTGGTTTGGATATCAGGGTAATACAAGCCTTGTAGAATGAGTTTGGGAGTATACCCTCCTCCTTAATTTTTTGGAATAGTTTAAGTAGGATTAGTTTTAGTTCTTTGAATCTTTGGTAGAATTCAGCAATGAAGTCATTGGGTCCTGGAGTTTTCTTTGATGGGAGACTTTTTATTACTGGTTCTATCTCCTTACTTGTTATTGGTTTATTCAGATTTTGGATTTCTTGCTGGTTCTATCTTGGTAGGTTGTATGTGTCTAGGGATTTATCCATTTTTTGTAGGTTTAATTGATTGGCATATAGTTGCTCATAGTCTCTTAGAATCCTTTGAATTTCTGCAATATCAGTTGTGATGTCTTCTTTTTCAGCTCTGATTTTATTTATTTCAGTCTTCTCTTTTTTTCTTAGTCTGGCTAAAGATGTGTCAATTTTGTTTATCTTTTCAAAAAACCCACTTTTCATTTCATTGATCTTTTATATTTTTTTTTGTTTCAATTTCATTTGCTTCTGTCTTGATCTTTATTATTTCTTTTCTTCATTATTTCTTCTACTAATTTCTTCTTTTTCTAGTGATTTAAGATACATTGTTAGATTGTTTATTTTAAGGTTTTCTAGTTTTTTGATGTAGGTACTTATTGCTATAAACTTTCCTCTTAGTACTGCTTTTACTGTATTTCATAGATTTTAGTATGTTGTATTTTATTTTTATTTGTTTTAAGAATTTTTAAAATTTTCTTTTTTATCTCTTCATTGATCCACTGGTCATTCAGGAGCACATGATTTAATTTCCATGTGTTTGTGTAATTTCAAGTATTCCTCCTGTTATTGATTTCTAGTTTTATTCCATTGTGATCAGAGAAAATACTTGATATGATTTTAATACTTTTGAATTATGTAAGACTTGTTTTGTGCCCTAACAAATGGTCTATCCTTTAAGAATGATCAATGAGCTGAGAAGAAGAACATGTATTCTGCAGCTATTAGATGAAATGTTCTGTAAATATCTGTTAGGTCCATTTGGTCTACAATGCAGATTAAGTCCAATGTTTCTTTGTTGATTCTCTCTCTGGATGATCTGTCCAGTACTGAAAATGGGGTGTTAAGATCTCTAACTGTTATTGTATTGGGGTCTATCTCTTTAGCTCTGATAATACTTGCTTTATATATCTGAGTGTTCCAGTGTTGGGTGCATATATATTTAGTTGGATCTTGTTTTTTTAATCCATTCAGCCACTCTGTGCCTTTTGATTGGAGAGTTTAGTGCATTCACATTCAATGCTATTATGCTATTATGCTATTATTGATAGGTAAGAACTTACTACTGCCATGCTGTTTTTTGATTTCTGGTTATTTTGTGGTCCTTTCTTTCTTCCTTCCTTGTTTCCTTCCTTTCTTTACATAAAAATGATTTTATCTGATGCTGTGTTTTAATTTCTTGTTTTTTTATTTTTTATATCTCTTGTAGGTTTTTTTAAATGCAATATCTTTTTTATTATTTCATAATATTACTAGGGTACAAACATTTTGGTTACATGAATTACTTTGATATAGTTTGAGTCAAAATTATAAGTGTGTTCATCACCCAGATAGTGTTCATTGTACCCATTAGGTGTGAATTTACCCATCCCCTGCTCCCCGCTCTGACCTCCTTGAATTCCGTTGAATTTTACTACCATACGGACATGTGAGCATTGATCATTTAGTTCCAATTTAATAGTGAGTACATGTGGTGTTTGTTTTTCCATTCTTGCAATACTGCACTGAGGAGGATGGTCTCCAGTTCCATCCAGGTTATTTCTTGCAGGTTTTTTGATTTGAGGTTATCATGAGGATTATAAAAACCATTTTCAACCAATTATGTTAAACAGATGATAACGTAGCTCTGCCTACAAAAGACAGGGAAATCTAAAAGAAACTCTATACTTAAATTCCATCCTGCTCCCCAGTTCAGACTTTGTGTTGTTTCCATATATATCTTTTTATACTTTCCTTTAAAATGTGGTTGTAGTTATTATTTTTGATAAGTTTATCTTTTAGTTCTACTCAAGATATGTGGTTTATACACTGCCATTGCAGCAGTATTCTGTATTTGTGTGCCTACTGTTACCAGTTTGTTTTATACTCTCAGATGATTTTTTTTTTATTGTTCATGAACATCCTTTTTCTTTCATATTGAACTCCTTTTAGCATTTCTTATAGTACAATTCTGATGTTGATGAAATCCCTCAGCTTTTGTTTGGGAAAGTCTTTTGTTCTCCTTCATATTTGAAAGATGTTTTTGCAGGATATAATAGTCTAGGGTTAAAGTTTATTTCCTTCAGCACTTTGAATATGTCATGCCACTTTCTCCTTGACCTGTAAGGTTTCCACTGAGAATTCTGTTGCTAGCCATATTAGAGCTCCTTTATATCTTGTTTTTTTTTTCTTTTTTTATTTTTTGCTTCTCTTAGGACATTTTCTTTATCTGTGACCTTTGAAAGCTTTATTATTAAATGCCTTGAGGTAGTGTTGTTTGAGTAAAATCTGCTTGGTGTTCTGTGACCTTCTTATACCTGAATATTGATATCTTTCTCTAGGTTTGGAAAGTTCTGTGTTATTATTTCTTTTAATACACTTTCTACCTCAATCTCTCTCTCCACCTCCTCCTTAAGGCCAATAACTCTTAGATTTACTTGTTTGAGGCTGTTTTCTAGGTCTCGTAGACATGCTTCATTCGTTTTTATTTTTTCTCTTCCAACTGTTTATTTTCAAGTAGCTTGCCCTAAAGCTCACTAATTCTTTCTAATGCTTGATCAGTTCTGCTGTTGAGAGACTCTAATGCATTTTTCAGTTTGTCAATTGAATTTCTCAGCTCCAGAATTTCTGCTTGATTTTCTTTTTTATTATTTCAGTCTCTTTGTTAAATTTCTCTGATGTGCTTCTGAACTCCTCTGTGTTATCTTGAAGTTCATTGAGCTTCTTCAGAACACCTATTTTAAATTGTCTGGAAGTTCACATATCTACTTCACTCTGGGATTGGTCACTGGTACCTTCTTTAGTTTGTTTGGTGAGGTCATGTTTTCCTGGATATTTTTCATGCTTGTGGATGTTTGCTGAAGTTTGGCATTGAAGAATTAGGTATTTATTACAATCTTCACAGTCTGGGCTTGTTTGAACTTGTCCTTGAGAAGGCTTTCCAGGTATTCAAAGGGAATTGAGCATTGTGACCTAAGTCTTTGATCATTGCATCCATATCAGCACGGGGGCTGTCCCAAGCCGAGTAATTCTGTGACTCTGGCAGACTCCTGGGTAAAATACAGGAGAATACCCTGGATTACCAGGCACAGTCTTTCACTCTTTTCCCAGAGAAAAGACTCCCTTTTCACAGAGAGTCTTTTCACTCTGCTGGGCTGCTGGAGATGGGGAAGGAGTGATGTGGGCACTCACCCATGCCCACTGCAGATGGAACTGCACCAGATCACACCTGAAGCCAGCCCAGTCTTGCCCAAAACCTGTGGCAACTGCTGTCTGGCTACCTCTAATGTTTTTTCAAAGCCCAAAGGCTCTTTAGTTAGCAGGTGGTGAGTCATGCCAGGATTGGTTTCTTCCTCTTCCCTTCAGGGCAACAGGTTCCCCTCTGGCTCAGGGCATGTCTAGAAATGCCATGTAGAACTGAGGCCTGGAATCAAGGCTTTAGGAGTCTGCTTGGTACTTTATTTTACTGTGGATGAGCTGGTACCCAAGTTGCAAGACAAAGTTCTTTATACTCTTTTCTTTCCTTTCCCAACTGGAAGAAGACTCTCCCTGAGCTGCACGGCCTGCAGTCGGTGACATAGGAACTCACTTGGCCACCAACACTGGTGTCTCAATGGGTCACATGCACCCCAAGTTCCACTGGCTCTGAGCCAGCACACCTGCAGGACTTGTTGCAGGACTGCCAACTTTGTTGTCTGACTGCCTTTCAAATTTATTTTCGGCCCCAGGCTGTTGGCAGCCACTGGTGGGGCTGGTCAGAACTCAGGTTTCTACCTCTGGGGCAGAGTATTTCCCTCTGGCCAAGCTGATCTAAATGCTCCCTTCATGGGTGCTAGCAGAATTCTGTGCTGTGCTGTGTTCCCTTGTTACAGGGCAGCCTTGAGTTCCAATATAAAGTCCCATAGTCAGTTCCCCAGGCCCACATATCCTCTCTCTATCTGGTGCTGGTGCTGGTACAATGCTGCTGAGGAGTGGCCTAGGAAATGCAAGACTCCCACTCCCTTTCCTGCCCTCTTCATTGGCAGGGTTCCTTGATATAATGTTAAAACCAGAGACCCTAGGAGTTCAAGGCTACAGTGAGCTATGTCATGCCACTGCACTTAAGCCTGGGAACAGAGCGAGACCTTGTCTCTAAAAATAAAAAAAGAAAAAAAAAAAAGAAAGTAAACCACTTCTTGCAGGGAGGCGGTCAAGATAGTGGACTAGAAGCAGCCTGCACTTGCGCCTCTTAAGACAAGTATCAAAAGTTACAGGTAGAGATGCACACAGGGATGGACCATCTTGAAGAGAGCATTGTGAATCATCAGAGAAGTGATTGGAGACACCCAAAGCAGGTGATCAGGTGATCTACTTGGCAAGATCTAGAAAGTACCTGGAAGAAGCATCCACACATGAGAAAGGGTTAGGTGAGAGATCTACATTCTCCCAGAAAACACTGAAATATGAGCTTCAAGGGGGCTCCCCCATCATAGCAGGCTTTGAAACTGACCAGGGAGCTCCTTGGAGACTTTGCAGCAACATTGCACTGAAGAATGGGCACAGTGGGGTCCCACCGACTTCTGGTCCCAGATGCCAATCTGCACTCTGAGCTCCGAAGTGCCTGGTCTGCAAAGGGGTCGGGTCGGCTCTACTGCAGCCACCACCTCCCCATTACCCCTTCCAGGTCGGGAGGCAGTGGAGAGGGCGAGTGCTTTCACGTGTACTATGATTGGGTGCCTTGCACTCCCCCAACCGCCCCCTCCTCTCACTGGCTGCCTCTCAGGTCTCCGAGCAGAGCAGGCACTCACTGGCCCTCGGCGTCTGCTACTGCCATCTTGCTAGCTTCATAGCACCACCGCTGACACCTGAGTAGCACTGCAACAACTTCCACAGATGGACTTGAGCTGAGGGAGAGCTCTAGCCACTGTGACTCCTTAGTGGGATGCCGTGTGTCTCCTTGGCCCCACCAGCTGCAGGTGGCCCAGCCGAAAGAACCACCCTCCCACCAGCTGTGTTTCTACAATCCACTCAGGCAGTGACCAAGGCCTCCAGTCTGTCCAGGTGTCTACCAAGGTCCTGTGACCCACCCTGTCACCTCCCAATGTCCCTCAACACATGCAGGCACCACCAAGTCCCACAATGCATCCAGGTGCTGGCCAAAGTGTCATGATGTGCCCAGGCACCAACCAACGTCTCATGACCCTTCCCACTGCAGGCTGCAGTCCTGTGACATGCCCAGGCACCTGCCAAGGTCATGCAACATGCCCGCCACCAACTGAAGTCCATGATGCATCCAGGTGTCCAAAGAGATCCTGCAACTCACCGAGACATGGGCCGTGGTCATGCCATCCACCTCTATGGAGAGAGAGACTTGTCCAGTCCCTGCCTAAGCTTTCTAACACTGGCCTGGGGACCAATCCATTAATGTGAATGAATATCCTCCAGCACCAGTGTGGATTGTGACAACCACAGGGGAACAGGATGATGCAGGAGAACACTGGGTTACAGACACCTGCCCCTCTCCTGCCAGATCAATCCTCCAGAGTAGGCCACAAAAGCACCCTTTATTTCTTGTCCTCCTCACTAGGTAGGAAAGTTCCCAGCAAGTGAGAACAGGTGTGCCATAAAGCTGTCAGCCCTGAGCTGAGAGAAGAGATTTCAGATGAGAAGAAACCAGCAAAAGTGTTTTGGCAACATGAGAAAACAAGCTAGTTTGACACCCCCAAAAATCACAATAGATCCACAACAATGGACCTCAACCACAGGAAATTGTCAAAATGTCAGAAATGGAATTCAGAATATGGATGGAAAACATGATAAATGGAATTAAAGAGAAAGTTGAAAACTAAACAAAGAAACCAAAAAAATATTTAAGGGCATGAGTGAAAAATAAAAAAATTCATTAAAGAGATAGACAACTTAAGAAAGGATATAACAGAACTTAAAGAAATGAAAGAGTCATTTAGGGAATTGCTAAATATAGCAGAAAGCTTCAACAGACTAGACCAAGCAAAAGAATGAATCTCAGAGCTTGAAGACAAGGCTTTTTTGAATTAACCCAGTCAATTAAAGACACAGGAAAAAAATAAAGAAGAATGAACAATCACTCAGAGAAATATGGGACTATGTGAAATGAGCCGATACATAAATTATAGATATTCCAAAGGGAGAAGAAGAAAAAGCAAAAAGCACGGAAAACCTGTTCAAGGGAATTATTGAGGAGAACTTCCCTGGTATCACCATAGATTCAGATACAGGATGGTCATTGAACTCCAGGAAGATTCTTAACAAATAGGATAAATCCAAGACACATAATCATCAACCTGGCCCAAGTCAAAATGAAGGAGAACATTGTACAAGCTGCAAGACAAAAGCCACAACTAACCTGCAAAGAAAAACCCATCATGCTAACAAGCAGACCTCTTAGCAGAGATCTTACAAGCCAGAAGGGATTCGGGCCCCATTTTTAGTCTTCTTAAAGAAAACAACTCCCAGCCAAGAATTTTGTATCCTGCAAAACTAAGTTTCATAAATGAAGAAGAAATAAAGACCTTTCCAGATAATCAAACACTAAGGGAATTTGTCGCTACTAGACTCACCCACCATACAGGAAATGCTCAAAAATGCATTATACATGGAATAGCACAGTAGATACCAGCAAGTGTAAAAAAACTCAGAGTTAAAGTTTACAGCTCTTGTAAAACAATTGCAAAAGAGGGGAAAAGAAAAGCATAAGGTTTCACACAACACGATGAACAGAACGGTATCCCACATATCAATATTAACACTCAACATGAATGGTCTGAATGCCACACTTAAAAGGCATAGACTGGCTGAATGGATTAGAAAACACAACCCAATATCTGCTGTCCCCAGGAAACACATCTCACCCACAAGGTCTCACACAAACTCAAGGTGAAGGAATAGAAAAAAATATTCCACACAAAGGACAACCAAAAGAGAGCAGGTGTAGCCATTCTCATATCAGATAAAATAGACTTTAGGTCACCAATGCTATAAAAGACAAAGATGGTCATTATGTAATGGTGAAGAGAACAATTGAACAAGAAAACTTAACAATCCCAAATATATATGCACCTATCACAGGAGCTTCCAAATTCGTAAAGCAAATTCTAAAAGATTTAAGCAAATAAAGAGCATCTTAATTGCTAGGGAATTCAACACCTTCCTGACAAAATTGGACAGATCATCAAAGCAGGAAATGAACAAAGAAACACTGGACTTAAATGGCACTTTAGACAAATGGTCATAACAGACATTTACAGACCATTCTATCCCAAAACTACTGAATATACATTCTTCTCATTAGCACATGGGACATTTTCTGAGCTTGATCATATCTTAGGGCTCTAAACAAGTCTCAGCAAATTTAAAAAAATTGAAATAATACCATGTATCTTCTCAGACCATGGTGGAATAAAACTAGAAACCAATCCAAGAGAAACACTCAATTTTACACAAAGTCATGGACATTAACCTGCTACTGAATGATCCTTGGGTCAATGATGAAATTAAAGATGCAAATCAAAAGATTCCCTGAACTGAATGACAAAGGGGACACAAGCTTTCAAAGTCTATGGGATACAGAAAAAGAATTCTTAAGGGGAAAATTGATAACTTTAAATGTTTTCATCAAAAAGACATTACAAATTAACAACCTATGTCACATCTCAAGGAACTAGGAAAAGAAGAACAAACCAAACCCACACCCAGCAGAAGAAAAGAAATAACAAAGATCAGAGTAGAACTAAATGAAATGGAATCCAGAGGGGGAAAAAGATTACAAAGAATCAGTGAAACAAAAAGTTGGTCCTTTTTGAAAAGATAAACAAAATTGACAGACCACTAGCCAAGTTAACCAGAAATAGAAAAGAAAGGACTCAAAGAAGCTCAATCAGAAATGAAAAAGGAGGCCTTACAACCGATACCACAGAAATACAAAATATCACCCATGAATACTACAAAAACCTCTAGGCAAACAAACTGGGAAAGCTAGAGGAAATGGATAAATTCCTGGAAACACACAGTCTCCCAAACTTGAATCAGGAAGAAATAGAAGAACAGATCGAAATGAGCAGCGAGATTGAAGCAGTAATAAAAAAAACTCCCAACAACAACAAAAAAAGCCCCAGACCAGACAGAGTCACAGGTGAATTCTACCAGACCTATAAAGAACTCATACTTATTCTACAGAAATTATTCCATAACACTGAGAAGGAAGGGTGTCCTCCCTAACTCCTTCTAAGCGATTGGTACACACAGGCACAAAGGGATGTAACGGACATTGGAAATTAAGGGGAATAATCGGAGGGGTGGTGTGGGATAAAAGCTTACCTATGGGGTACAATGAACACTGTTCTTGTGAGGGACACACCAGAAGCCCTGACTTAAGCATTATACAAGGTATCCATATAATAAAATCATTTGTACCTCCTTAATGTTTTGAAATAAAAAATAAATAGGTACTATGATTGCTCACCTTATTTTTGGTTTTTCTGAAGGTGATTTCTTATGTAGTAGTTGTGGAATTTGGTGTTCCTGCAGTGGGACAATCTCTGGAGGTTTCTGTTTGGCCATCTTTTCCCACCCCCTTTCCCACTGTGTAAGTTTTTATGCGCAACATTATGCTAGGCATTATAATACATAAAAATGAGGAAGGACTCACATTCTTATCCTTGAAATACAACCTTATCCTTTGTTGCCTTATTGGTAAGATGAGACATGCACAAATAAAATGATTAAATGTGTCATCAAACTAAGGCCACTCAACCCAAGTTTTGAATCTCTCTGTATATAAATCACCAAGTAAATAAAGGCTTCCCAGTCCTTTGCATATGCAGGAGCGATTCCTCCACACACCAGATCCTCTGATCATACCCACCGTGGCTTCTTCCAGCACTCACGTTATATTGGTCTCTGCCAACTAGAGACCATTACTCGCCACTTGCCAAACCCACACCTGTCTCTCATTGATTCTTGTTTCCTTTCAAGTGCAGTGAACATATACTGTGGCCATCCCATAATTCCTACCTCCTGCCACCTTGATTCCTCTGTTTTGTACTACTCATCAGTCAGTTACTTTCACCTCAGACCACACTCTTTCAAATGTAGATGCAACCTCTTTTGACCTGTTCTGTTTCTCCTATTTCTTCTAACTCTTGCCAAGTTACTTCCGGGAAGGAACACCAGCACTCGCATGTTTCCGATCTCTTCGAACAAAGAATCTCTGTCATCCTGGAGCCCTCTCATACCAATAAGGCTGGTGACCCTCGTGTATCGAGTAAAGGAAAGGTACCTACATTTAAATGTGAAGAAAACAACGGTGTTGAATCAGTGATGATCACCAGCCTCTGAAGCTTCTGAAAATATGCAGAAGTTCCTTTCTGAATCTTCATTAAAAAAAAAATCTTTCTCTAGAATTTTCCAAGCACTTCCTTCAAAATGTCTATTCAAGATAAAATGTTTAAAATATCAAATTTAGAGAAAGAAAAACAAAAGTATCAAATTTTATTTCTTCATTGCAAAAAACATTCTCTTTTTTATTTTTCTTTGCAAATGTAACCGACTTAGGCAATAAATTGACTGAACATTCTGAGTTCCAAATGAACAAATTTCACACAAATTGTCAAAGGTAATGCATAAACACAAATATTAAATGAGGATGTCTTATATGTAGTTCAAAATGAATAGAACAGACAATGCCTATGGTATTAATTGAAAGGAGAGAGATGAGGAGTAACAGACAGTTATAAGCTTGAAAAACTCTTTGCACAGGATGTAGAACTGCAGTTGGAATGTAAATAATAAACGTTGTCATGGTAGAGGGGGAGTTAAAAGGGTATCTTAAATTGGAAAAAAGACTAGTGGCAAAGGTCTGTTTGGTTGAAACAGAGACTTCTTATTCAGAAAAAAATCTACAAATAAGGCTTGGGTCACATTAACGAGTTTAGTGGATTTTTTCCCATAAATAATGGAAAGCTATTGAAAATTTTGAAGGATTGTAATGAATCTGATAAGGTAGTTTTTGAAAATTGCTCTTTCTGGCAATATTAGAGAAATTGGAAGGCAAAGAGAATAGGAGATTATTTATGACCACATGCTTGTGAGATGCCAGGGACCTGGAGTGATGTGGTCGGAATGTCAGACAAGGGGAACTGTGACAAATGCTTCAAACGCAATGTGGCAAAGTCTTGATGTAATAAGGGAGGCGAAGAAAGAATGAGTCAGGGGTAGTGAGGTTTCAGACTGGTGCCTGGAGAATGAAGAAGAAATGTGATAACAGAAACAGGGAGGTCAGAAGGGAAAGTCGTTTGGACGGATGGGGAGAAGGAACGAGATGAGTACGTGGGGTTTGGTGCTGTCAGTAGAAATTTAATGTGAGCCCTGTATATCATTTTAAATTGTCTTATTGCCACCTTCAAAACAGTGAAAATAGGAATTATGTTTAAAAATGCTTTATTTACCCTAATATATTCAAAATGTTATTTAAACACATAATCAGTAAAAACAGTATTAATAAGACAGTTTACATTCTTTTTTTCATACTCCTTGTAATCTGCTGTATATTTTACATTTGTAGTGCATTCCAATTTAACTAGCTACATTTCAAGTGCCCAGTAGCTGCCTATGGCTGGTGGCTACCATATTGGACAGCACATTATTAGATAGTTTAATAGAAACTGACAATTATTTAGCAAATTTCTTAATTCAGCTGGTGCTAAGACTCACTGTATTTGAGAAATTATAATTCTGTATATCCTTTCTCCTTCTCTATTCCTTTTGTTTATTTTAGCTATTTCAGATTCAAGATGTTCTTTTAGCAGAACATCATTCTTTCCTAAAAGCACCAAGAATTTTAGAAATATTCATGATATACTGTTTCATTGCTTGGAGTTGCTGCTGTCTTATTTAATTCTCTGTTTTACTTACAACTTTAATTAAACCAATCAGTCTATTTTTTCTTCTTCCTTTGTCAGTCTTAAAAGTTTTGATTATGAAATAATTTAGCAATGTGTCCTCAGAAACCTGGGATAAGTGACATTTAGTACTCTGAAAATTAAGACTGCATTATTTATGTTCCCTAGTCTGTTTATATGTGTATTTCTCCAGTATTTAGTATCTGACGCAAACTTGCTGGATTTCTGGTCTTCACTATATGCTGCTAAAGAATGCAGTACAAAGGGAGCCTACTTCTATAGAAAACAAGCCAAGGACATTGTGTTCCATCTTTACAATGAAATGCAGATTTTCCATTAAAAGGCCAATCCATCATTTCAAAAGATTGAATAGGATGGTGCATTAAAAAAATCCAGCTGCTTAAATTTAGGGCATTGAAAAACGTCCAATAAAAAACTGTTCCCTGGGTCGCAAGCATTTTCATTTGATTATGTATTGGATAGATTTTCATTCAATCTAGGATTTTGCCTCTTAGAATTCTGTCCTAAAATAGTCTGACAAGTGTTTTGAGCAAGTCGGTCTCAACTATGAGCTCCATTTATTTAAATTATGTGTTTGCTATTTAGAATATCCTTGTGTTTGCTGATACATTATTAACTTTTTATAAGAAATATTGGAATATTCTTGGAGTGCTTTGCTTTTTTCATGTTTATTCTTAGGCCTCTCCCTCTTCCATTTAGTTTCTTTTGTGTTTCTTCTTTTCTTTGAAGACATTGTCTACCAGGATGGCCATTTTGTTCTCTAACCAGCTTCCTTCAATATTTTCAGTCATCTGTTTCATGCTGCCTTATTTTTCTGGCCAGAGTGCCACCGTTTTGCTATTCTAAGTGCTCTGCCCAACTTTTTTCCAATTAAGGAGTAAGAAGTGGCAAAGCCAGTGATATTCCCTGCAACACTACATGATACTCACAAACCAGCTAGGGAGAGCACAGAAGAGTTCTGATCCATGCTACTGAGCCTAGCCACAAGATTCTCAAGGAAGTGGTCTATATGCTGTAGGAACAAAAAGGTTTATGTCAACACATTTGTATGGTGCATGTATTTCTCATGGGCATTAATAGTCTTTTATTAAAAGTTATAGCTGTCTCCATGCTCTCCTCCTCTGGGGGCTGGTCCTGGTCTTTGTCAGGAGTAGCACCAGAGATGTAGCCTAGGACCGTACAGAGGACTGCTGTCAACAAGGGCTATGCTAACCTGCCCTGGTAGTAGGTATTTATCAGATTTCTTAAGCTGAGTATTTGGCTCCCTCCTATTATACTGGTTGTTCGGCATTTATACATAAAATAATATTGCCTCTGGGCCAGTCCCTAAAAGTAAATGTTTCCAATAATTCTTTGGCATTCAATATGTTTTACTAACACCAATTCAGTCCCATTTGCAGATCTTACCTCTCCAATGTCCATATTCTTCCTAAAGAATTGTTAATTATAAAAGAGAATTTGTTTTAGTTAATTTCAGTCCACTTCTAATCAGGACTTTTTTTTTTCCCCCAAAGAGATCAACAATTTTATAGATTCTTTTTCAGGATCTATATTTTATTCTAGACCCAAATGAAGGAAGTGTTTTCTGTGCTTTATCGTAGTTTATGGGGGGGAGGGATTTCATACTAGGGTCCTTGTGCTTCCTCTCTCCTGCCAACACTGGCTATCAAAACTGCTTAGGCTGCAAATAAAACATGAAATGAAATCCATCTGGCATTTCTCATTGAATTAGGACCAGAACATTTTTGTTAAATATTAACAGATGGCTAAATTCTTAATATCAAACTAACATTTAAAAACATCTGAGAGGACCCACATGAGGGGGAAAGGGTAGAGGACCATGTGGTTTCTCCATCTTGGAGCCCTTCCTGTAAACTTCCCTCACAATTTTTCTGACCCAAGTGTTGAGAATCACTGGAGTTTCCTATCTCAGATAACTTACTCCTTGGTAGCTGGTGTCAAAACAGTATTTGATAGTATCAGGATAATATAATCAAGTGTTAGCGAACTCAGGTGATATGTTGCCTTGGGAAGCTTCGAGATCTTTATTAAAGTCAATTTTTTTTTCTCTCCTGCCTCCGCTCCCTCCACCCCCAATAGGAAAAAGAAAAGAAGTACATGCTTCCCTTGGACAACTTGAAAGTTCGAGATGTGGAAAAGAGCTTTATGTCTAGCAAGCACATTTTTGCACTCTTTAATACAGAGCAAAGGTAAGAAAATGAAGCAGTTTCTGTCTGCAGATTTTTTTCCCTTAAAGTTCTACATTATCCAGAGATCATATTTGCAAATAGTTCCTTTGGTCACACCTTGAAATTTGTCAGCTCTTTAGTTTTTCTTTCATTTATTCTGTATTTTGAATTTCCACATGGGTTATGGCTTTAAAAAATTAAAACTTAGGCCGGGCATGGTGGCTCACGCCTGTAATCCTAGCACTCTGGGAGGCCGAGGCGGGAGGATTGTTTGAGCTCAGGAGTTCGAGACCAGCCTGAGCAAGAGCGAGACCCCGTCTCTACTAAAAA
>CAUYSK010016099.1:0-108256 GCA_963575035.1 Avahi laniger | reverse complement strand
CCCATCTTCGCTCTGTTTCCAGCGGTCTGGGTGGCTTTCTGTCTATTCTGAGCACAAGGAGGTTGGTCACGTGTTGCAGCCGTGGCCATTTGAGCCTCCAGGGCAATTTCTGTCCCCCCACAGATGGGGGGTGGGGGGTGTCTCACAGAGGGGAGGGCCTGTGTGTCCCCAGCTTGGAGGGCCAGAAAAGGCTGGGACGGGGCGTGTGAGCAGGGGTGGCGCGGGGGCTGTCAGTGAACTTGAGCCTGGCCTTCTCCTCTGTCCCGTGGAGGTGGAGACCCTGCCTCAGTGGGCCCACGGGAGCGAGGTGCAGGTGAGGGGTAGGAGGAAGGAGCTTTCAAACCATGGAGTGACAAGGGGCCCCAGGGAGTCGTTTAGCAGGTGCAGAGCAAAGGCCAGGACAGCGAGCAGGACCAGGTCCGCCCTGGGGCAGCAGCGAGACCCCCAAGCGGGAGTAGCCTCCCCATCCCCGGCTCCGTCCCAGGAGAAACACTGCTGCCCCCTGCTGGCCACTGGCGGGCACGTGGACCCGAACGGAGTGGAGCGACTGCCGGTTCCAGGGCACCTTCCCCCCACGCTTTCTGCCTGGCGGAGGTCAGAGACCCACACCAGGCCAGAGGGGAATGAAGAGGCTGACGGGGTCCTCACTGGAGTCCCAAAGCCTGAAATCCACCCCCCAGCATAACCTTTGACTCTGGTTCAAATCAGAGCCTCCCTAACACCTGAAGCAGGTGAGGCTCTGCCTTTCCTGGGAGCACGGGGGCTCGGAGGCAGGCAGGGACCCACCCGGTGCCCACCCCCAGTCAGGGTCGTGTCCAAGCCTAGTTTATGTGGGAAACTTGGGGAGAAGCTCAGTCTGCAAACTATTCTCTTGGTCTATTTTCTTTTTTTTTCCTTTTTTTTGTTGGAGACAGGGTCTCGCTGTGTTGCCTGGACATGAGAACAGTGTCACAATCACAGCTCACAGCAACCTCAAACTCCTGGGCTCAAGCGATCCTCCTGCCTCAGCCTCCCGAATAGCTGGGACTACAGGTGCCACCATGCCCGGCTAATTTTTTCTATATATTTTTAGTTGTCCAGTTAATTTCTTTCTATTTTTAGTAGAGACGGGGTCTCGCTCTTGCTGAGGCTGGTCTCAAACTCATGAGCTCAAGCAATCCTCCCACCTTGGCCTCCCAAAGTGCTGGGATTATAGGCGTGAGCCACTGTGCCAGGCCTGACCTTTTTTCTTAAGAGCCACAGCAGCAGCAAATATGAAACACCTATTGTATGCAGGAAACCCACTGGGCCCTGCGGGGGGTACCTGCTCCTGCTAGTTTCCTTTAACAACCTGTAAGACTGGGGCACAGATGAGGAGACTGAGGGTCAGAGAGGTGAGCTGCAGGTGGCAGAGCCGGGGCTGAACACCTTTGCCTGTTCCAAAGTCCAGGCTCTGGGCAGCAGAGCGAGGCCCACAGGAGGCCTGTGCCCTCAAAGCTATGACCTCTGCAGCCCACCTAGGTCTCCTCACCTGGTTGGCGTCATAGAAGAAGCCCCTCCTCAGCTGCAGCAGGGCCAGCCGCACCAGCACGGGGGCCGCCTGGGGCCTCCGGGACAGGGCTACCAGCAGGGACTTGTGGGCGTCGTGAAGGCGGCCCAGGCGGTACAGGGCATCTGCTGCCAGGAGGCGCGAGTCCTCATCCTCCGCGTCCAGCTCCATCAGCAGTGTGGCCAGCTGGTGCACACGGTGGGCATCTCTGTGGGGAGAGTGGGCCGGCCCCTTCCTGACACCTGTGCTGACAGGTAAATCCTGTCCCCGTGCACCTGGCCTGGGCAGCTCCCTTCCCATGGGACTGCAGAGACCTGAGTCCCTCCCTCCGTCCCCAGCACCCACGGCTGCCGGTCCTCACACACAATCCTCGGCCCTCCCCTCTCACGCAACCTCCTCCCGTCCTGTGAGGCAGGCACTTTACAGATGGTGGAATCGAGATCCGTAGGCAGTGAGCGGCTGGTCTGACCCGAGCAGACCCTGCCTCCGTTTCCTTTGCTGTAAAATACAGGTTAACAACGTGGCCTGGCTGGGCTCAGGGTGTGTGGTTTGCAGCAGAACAAGATACACACAGGCTGCACCTGGGATGCTCCAGGTGCGTGGGGGCATGCTGGGAGGCAGTGAGTTCTCACGGGGAAGGGGCTCAGGGCCTCAAACTTAACAGTTCCTGGAGGGAACAGATAGAAACAGCCCAGGTCACACACGCGAACATTCCTCACCAGCAAACAAAATGAATCCAGCAGCTGCGAGGCAGAGGAAGTGTGTGCTGCGTGTGCATGTGCGTGTGCACGTGTGTGCGGGGTTGGGGGCTGACATCAACGATGCCCCCCACCAGGCTCTCAGTCTTGGGGCTTCTTTTACCTTTGCTAAAATGCCCTCCTTGCACCACCAGTAACAGGGCTGTGCAAATTAGAACAGTGGCAGGGTCACCCATCAGGATGGCCAAGAATTTGCACGACGAGCACCAGGCGGGAGGGTGGCCAGAGGGTTGGGGCGGCAGCCCCCGAAGTCCAGAGTCCTACAGGGCGGTGCTCCCTGATCTGGGAACTCCGTGTGTCTCCATCTTAAGGCCGTTAAGCACAGTGTGTTAGAGGAGCAGCAAGCCCAGCGCCATGGGAGGAATGACAGACAGGCTGGGACAGTGCCCGGCCTTGAATTACTGCATAAAAGATGGGCACGAACTGCATATACAGCAGAAACTCAGTTTTGTGGCATGTTTTGTATGCACAAAAAGAAACGACTAGAAGGAAATGTTAATGGGTTGGTTGGATAATGGGCACGTTTTCTCTTCTGGTTCCATTTGTGAGTTTCTTATTCTCTACAGACAGGCAGCCACAGGACATTGTGCTGTTTGGGACTGAGGTGCCAGGGAAATCACCTAGTCTGCCCCCGGTGCCAGGGAAATCACCCGGCCACGCTGCCTCAGTTTATTCATCTGTAAAATGGGAGAAACACGTCCCTCGCTACCCCGAAGGAGACCAGAATAACAGCCCCGGAAAATGTGGGCTGGCTTTTACCCCTCCTCCTGCGCAGCTCCACCGGTCCCCGCAGCGCACCCGTGGCGCTGCAGCAGCTCGCGGCCCTGCTCCCGGAGCACGGTCAGCAGCAGTCCCCGCTGGTTCCAGGGCACGTAGGCCTTGGCGGCCAGCAGCGCGTCATCGGGCCTCAGCCTGCACGCGGTGACATAGTCCAGCATGCCCAGGAACGCGCTACCCGCCAGCACCCGCAGCAGCCCGCGGCCGCACAGCGCGCGCACGCAGCCGCCCGGGTGCGGCGCCCCTTGCTCCACCACCGCCTGGAAGTCCTCCTGGGCGCGCCGCACGTCGCCGGCGTGCAGCGCGCAGAAACCGCGGAGCGCCAGCAGGGGCGCGCGGGCCATAGCGCGGTCACCCGCATCGTCTCCGGGGCGCGCGGGCTGCAGCAGGCGCTCGCACAATGCCCGGGCGCCCGCCGCGTCCCCGGCCAGCAGCAGGCACTCGGCCAGGCGGGCGCTCAGTGCGGGTCGCACTCCGGTAGGTGTCAAGTGGAGAAGGACGCGGAGCGCGCGGGCCACCGGGGCCAGCAACTCGCGGCCCGTGTCCTCGCGGAGCTCGGGACGGTTGCGCACGGCCTCCTGGAAGCGGGCGAAGCCCAGGTCCGCCGCCTCCTGTGCCTGGGTGCGGACGCGCTCCTGGTCCTGGGCGGAGAGCACCGCCTGGAACTGCCGCCCCGCCCCGGGGGGGCTCTCGCAGAAGGCCTCGTGCAGGTCCCGAAGCATGTCCTGCACCCGGCCGTCCAGGAAGAAGGCCGCGGCCGCGCGGGTGACCAGCAGGGCAGCCAGGCCCTCGCCTACGGGGAGAAGCAGAGGCGTTAGTCCCGCCTGTTGGGCCCGCCGCCCGGAGGTGCCAACCGTAGCCCCTACCCAGTCCAGGGCTTTGGATCCTCCGAAATACTTCCCCGAGGACTCTCCCTCCAGTCTCCAGTAGCCCAGGACAAGGACACTGGGCCGAGAGCCGGCAGGAGGCCCGAGGCCCAGCAGTGACCCGGCAGGTTAGAACCAGCCCGCACCCTGCTCTAGGACCTGCAGCCAGTGCACCTCTCAGCCCAAACCGAGGTTTTGTCACAAGGCCTCTTTCCCGGGAGGGCTCAATGGTGGATTTTAGGGGTTGAGTTTCCTCTTCTGGGAATCCGCACGCCCCGCCCCCAAGTCAGAGCTGAGGGTCTGGCTTGGTGACCTTTGCAGGGGAATGTGTTCCTGGGGCCGCTTTGTCTCCGGCCTTTGTTGGGCTATGTTGGGACCTGATGCTTCCCTTTTTGGAACGGAGCGCTCCCCGGTCAGAACTAGGGCGGGAAGAGCGTGCACTGCGCCCGAGTGAGGGCACCGGAGCTGCGTCTCAGGTGTCTGCTTCCTTGTCTGCACCGTAGTGGAGGTCACAGCGATCCGCACTCCCAGGGCGCGAGGGTTAAATAGACCGCATCCAGGGGCCGGAACAGGGCCTGGTGCTCAGTGTGACTCGGTGAGGGCTCTGCAGCCGCAGCTGCCACTGCACATCGTCACCTGCTGAATCTGAGCAACTTGAACGCATTCCGCGGGTGGGGCCGTCTGGCTAGCGAGGAAAGCTCACCTGCCCCATCCCCAGAAGGGCCCCGGGCGGGGTGTAAACCGTGGAGAGAGTCACGGTACACTCTACACTCGGTGCTGGGAGGAGTTCAAGGTCATGGGTACCCACGCTTGTTTCACAGTCAGGAAAGTGCTGTTGGGAGGAAGTTCTCAGCACTCCCGGAAGTTTCGCCCCAGATCTCTGAGCCTCTGCTCCAGCGCTTTTGCACCCAGTCCTTCAGGATTTTCAAAGAGCTTTTCCATTACCCCAGCCTAATAGCTACAATAATCCGCCACATTCAAACGGGACTCTGCACAGGGCGAAACACCCGCACCTGTGTGCGGAGAGGAAGCCGCCGGTCCTGCCCTGTTGCGTTGTGGGTGCCTCAGCCCAGAGTCCAGTACAGGAAGCATCCTGCGCTCTGAGACCCACCAACCCCCCACCGCAGGGTCCCCCTGTCTAGTCCTGGTGGTCAGAGTGAAAGAAGCTAAGCCTTTCCTGTCAGAGACCGACTCTACTGCCGACGTTTGCAGCAGTTCGCGGACCCTGCGGGGGCCTGGGGGCGGGCGAGCTGTTATTCACTTTCTGCGTGGCAGGGTGGTCTCCCTTCTCGCTCTGAGCCTCCACGTACAGGTGCTAGTCTTCTAGACACGTCCCACAGTCACAGTTCACTGTTCTTGTTCCTCACATGGGACAGCTTCTACTCTGCCTTTGAGTGTGCTGACTCTTCCGCTGTCTCCAGTAAGCTGCTATTCTTTTTCGTTTCAGGTTTTGCACTTCAGTTCTAGAATTTCCATTCAGTTCTTTTGTATAGTTTCCATTTAGCTACTGAGATTCCGCATCTCTCATTCTGACCTGTTTCTCTGCACGTCTGGTAAGTTTTGTTGTACACTGGACGTCTGGCTGACGTCGTGGAGACCATATTCGTTACACTCCTCGGAAGAGGGCTGCGTTTTGTTTTAGTGGCTAGTTGAGCTGGCTGGGTTTAAATTCCAGTTCTCGGTCTTTGTTGGTTGTACAGAGCTGAAGTCGACGTTCCGGTCTTGCTGTTTCCAGCTGCGGCTTTTTCGGGCACCTGCTCTCTCCCCGTACATTCCGCGGTCAGCCGAGGGTTTGAGTGGATTTAACACAGATTTGGGGTTTCGCCCCCCTCTCTCCTTCCTGCCTTTTTGGGATTTTTCTTCTAACTTTCCATGCACTTTTCTCAGCTCTGAACTGTTTTTAGGACACCTCATGCCGGTGACACTGCAGCGTCCGTCGTACTGACACACAGGTCGAGAAACCACCTCGCCAAAACGCTGCCGCCGTGCAAACCCCACCTCACACAGCCCCACCATCAAAGGTCAGCTTCCAGTTTCTGCCTGCGCGTGGTTGCTGCCCGGGGCTCTCAAATCTTGCTTTTTATATTTTGTCCAAACTTCGTAATTGTTACCTGTGGGACAGGTAGTCCAGTCAAGCTGTTTCATCATTACTCAACGCCAGGCACCTTCCACTGGTAGGTTTAGCATTTTAGACAGTCTGGGAGAATAGAAAACGCTCTCCCGTTGTTGTAATTTCCATTTTCCTGATTACCAGCGAGGCTCATTTATTAAAAATCTTTCCCAATCTGGTGCGTAGAAAATGGTTTCTCATCGTTTTAATTTGCTTTGTCTCATTATTATAATGTTGAGTATTTTTCATCGGTTTTATTAGCCATCTGTGTTTTCTCTTTTGGGAACCGCTTTTGCTAATTCCTGTATTGAATTTTTTTTCTCATTGATATGTAGAAATTCTTCAAATACTCTGAATACTAATTTTTTTTCTCATTGCATATTTTGCAAGTATTTCTTCTCTGCAGATTGTCCTTTCATTTTGTACAGTTATGGGCAAACCAGCAGTCTTAAAATTTTAATTTAATCAAATGCATCAGATTTTCCTTTATTTCGTCTGCGTTTTGTATCTTAAGAAGCCCGACGGTACACAGAAGTCGTAATGATATTCTCTTATATTGACTTTTAGAAACTGTAAAATTTAGTTGTTCATAGAATGCACTGGAATTTATTAAATTCTTTTTGCGTGTGGCACGAGCGGAGACCAGCACCGTCCACAGAAGGATGGTCTCCTCTCCCCGTGCATTGGCAGCGCTTGCCCCACCGCGCGCGAGACACATAGGGGGTGTGTGGGTCTGCCTCCGGGCTCTCATTTGTTTTACTGGGTTTTCTATTTATCCTCAAGTGAACGACCTTCTGTACTGATGAGTAAAGCTCTGTGTTGACTGGAGAGCAAATCTTCCCACCACTGCCTTCTCCTCCTCTGCTCCCTCCTCCTCCTCTGCTCCCTCCTCCTCCTCTTTGGTGTCCTGTCAGTTGCTGGCCCTGTGCTCTCCGTGATAATATCAGATTTTCTCACAATGGACCTTGACTGTCTCGCTGTTCATGTAGGTATCCTTCCTTGTTTAATAAAGTTTTCCACTTTTCTCCATAAAGTCATGTGAATCTTTGAACTAAATTCTTTTCTGTTGCTATGTTGAATGGCATATTTTATTTTTATTTTAATATTTTTAGAGACAGAGTCTCACTCTCACCTAGGCTGCAGTACAGCGGTGCGATCACAGCTCACTGCAGCCTTGAATTCCGGCGCTCACGCGATCCTCCTGCCTCAGCCTTCTGAGTAGCTGGGACTCCAGGTGCACCCACCACGCCTGGCTAATGTTTTATCATTTTATGGAGAATTGAGGTCTCACTGTGTTGCCCCAGCTGATCTCGAATTCTTGGCCTCAAGAGATTCTCCTGCCTGAGCTCCCGAAGTGCAGATTATAAGCCTGAGCCACTGCTTCCAGCAGTATATGGAGTATTTTAAAACCATAAAGTTTCTATTTGTTGTTGGCATCTATAACTATAAATGATTTGTGCATATCCTGCTAAATGTTGTTACTGTATCTCATACTTTCTTGTTGTTTCTTTTGGAGTCTCTGTACAGCTCTTCGCACTGCCTGGAATAATGACAGCTTTGTCATTTCCTTCCTAGTCTCCCCGTTTTGTCTTTTTTCCCATTTCGTTGCGTTAGAGTCTCCAGCACAACGATAAATAAATGGGAGAGTGGGCAGCCACCTCGGTGGTGATTTTAAATGGAAGGCTTCTAAAATATCACCATCAAGTATGATATTTATCATTGGTTTTTGACAGATACTGTCTTTTACAATTAAGTAAGTTTCCTTCTATTTCTCAGTTGTTAAACTTTTGGAATGTTAAATATTATAAAAATAAGACACTTTTCCTGAATCTACGGCAGTGATTATATGATGTTCTTTATTCCGTTAATGGATGTCGTGAGTTATGTTATTATGAAAACATGACGTTTTAAGTTCTATATTATTTAACTTAGTTTTGGCTACAACATGCATCAAAAAAAGAGTGACGCTTCAACCCAATTAGTGGTTGTTTCAGTAACTATTTCTGCATGACAAGCCATCTTAGTGGCTGTAAACAACCATTTGTATTTGCCCATCATTCTTGCTCATCTTGCACTGAGCTGACCAGTTCTTCTGTTGGTCTTGCCTGGGGTCAGTCATGTGGCCGCAGCCCTCCGGTGGCTCAGCTGGACAAGAGGGTCTAAGGCGGGGCCGTGGCGTCGCTGTCAGCCGATCCTCTCTGTGTGCTCTCTCACTGGTCACTGGTCCAGCTTCCCTGCGTGGCCCGGGAGCATCCCCAGGGGAAGGGAGAGGCTGCAGGCCTCTGGAGGTTTGGCTTCCAGAACCACAAGCCGTCACTGCCACCATATTCTGTTGGTCTCAGCAAGTCACAAGGCCCAGCTGGCTTCTGGGGTGGGAGTAGACGCCACCTGTTGCTGGGAGGAGCTGCGGCGATATGACCTCACCCACCTTCCCCAGGTCTCATGAAGAAGGTGGGGTGCAGGGGAGACGGCTGCTCAGGTCAGCGCTCAGGGAGCCGCTGTGCACGATGCTTGCTCAGTGGTTACCAGGAAGTTTGAGTGACGCTATATTCGTTCTGTATCTTGCCTGCGTACATTGTGTGTCCATGCGTGTCTACTTGCTAAAAAGGGCAGAGAAATTTCCAAAAATATTGAAGAGGTTTGAATGTTTGTCCCCTCCAAAACTCATGTGGAAATGTAGTTGCCACGGCACTGAGAGGTGGGACCTGTGGGAGGTGATCCGGCCACCAGGGCTCCGTCCTCACGGGGAGATTAAAGCTGTTGTAACAGCGGCAAGTTCGGCCTCCTTTTGCCTCTTTGTCCTCCCGCGTTCTGCCACTGAGGACTGCTCAAGGCACCACCGTGGAATCAGAACAGCCAAACCCGCCCGTGCCTTGGTATTGGACTTTCCTGCCTCGGGAGCTGCCGCCGACACGTTTCTCCTCGGGAGCAGCCGTCCGTGGTGATGCGCTGTTGCAGGCAGATGGGCTGAGACAACTTGTTCAGTGTTTCCAATGACTGTTTGGAAGTAACTTCCAGACCAGGGTATGTTTGCTGTAGGAGACTACATTTGCACACATTTTGTCACAATTATTTCTTCACCTCTCATCATGAGCCACGCGTGGCTGCTGCGGCCTGAGGGACCCGGGTCTCGCAGAGGCACCGCTCCCAGGGAAGATGCACCCCGGTCATGCCAGAGCCAAGGAGGGCGCAATGGGGTTCTGGGTTTCTGCAGAGGGCCCCAGTGTGACTCCCTGATTCGTGCCCTGTCCCTGCAGGACCATTAAAGTGGAAGATCCCTTCCCTCCTGGGGTGCTGTGCGCCCCCCTCACCTGCCGCCCTGTGCCGGCGTGGGCACCGGGGGTCCCTGCTCTCGCAGAGCATTTTCTGGTCGCCGATAGTGGGGGGACTTGGGGTGTCTGCTCCAGCATCTTTCCAGCAATGAGTTTGCCCGCTCACATTCCAGCTCTTTCTGTCTGGTTCCCACCCACGTCCCCTTGTTGGAGTCACCAAAAACCCTGGAGCTGTGCCCTCAGCAGACACTCTATGTCCTCTCGTCACGGACATGGTGGCAGCTCTTAGCACCGTCTACCCGCTTTATCCAGCAAACACCCTCACCTCCCGGCCCCCGTCACCGCCCTGCACACCCCCAGGTTCCCTGCCCTCCCCTCCCCCTGCTGCTCCTCCTTTGGGGGTGGTGGGCCGTGTGGTGGGCGTTAGGAGCACCCCAGCGGCCAAATTCCAGCCCACCGCGAGCACTCCACGTGCCCTTGGCAGCCGGCGTGCACGGAGCGGTGGCCACATCCGCCTGCCGGGCGGCTGTGTGGACGGAGGGAAAATGCGTGTCAGACCTAGCGCGGGGTCCGCCCACTAAGCGCTCTGCAAGCGTCACTGATACTGCCGCCCGCCCCCGGCGTCTGGCCGCTGACACAGCTCGCGGCCCTGCTCCCTTCCCCCGCCGACAGCCTCGACTTCAAAGCCCTTCCTCGTGCTGACGAGTCCAGACCCGTCTGCAAACAAGCCCCGCCAAGGCTCACATGTCCAGTTGCCTGATGACTGTCCGTTTCCTTGGCCCAAGGGGCATTTTATAAAGTGGCTGACACCACACATCTTCACTGAATCTGCGCAGCAGCCCCGGGTGGGCACAGCCGCTCCCGCCAAGTGCGTGCGGGGAGCTGGCGCGCGGGTGCAGGTGGCAGCTGGGCCCTGTGGGCCTCGCCGCCCCCCGTAGTGCCCCCTGAGGGAGGGGCCAGAGGGGAACAGAAGGGACTCACGCTGGGGGTGTCTACAGCTCCCGACACCCCATGCCTGTGTGCCCCCCTGCAGTCCAGACCACAGAGAACTCTTGACGTCTGTCCTGACTCTCCGCACCTCTCTCTGCACGTGGCACCACCCACAATCCGTCCTGACTCAGACCCTGCACTTCCCCGAACTCTCCCCCTGATCCGAACCCCTTTGTCTCCATCCTGAATCATCATCCTAGACCCGCCCACCAGCCCCCACCAACACGCCCCATGGCCTGGACCCTCCCACTCTTTTTCCCCCAAGGGCTTGGCATGTTTCTGCTTCTGCTGCCTGGCGTGTTTCAGGCTCAGCTCAAATGACACCTCCTCTGAGAAGCCTTCCCTGACCACCGGCTGGAGCAGTACCTGCGTGTTCCGCTTTTCAAAACACAGATTTTTCCTGGGTGTTCTGAACCGGCAGGGGCTTTCCTGTCTTGTCATTGAGGTGTCAGCCCCGGGGCATCCCCTGCCCACCACAGGAAGGACTTGGCGTGCCGTGAAGGTCCCGCCCTGGCCACTACAGGGGCGTGCGTCGCTCTCCTACCTTGGGGTCTGCTGCTGCTGGGGTGGCGCTCAAGCGCCCGGCTACACGCTGCCAGGCAGTCCTCATACCTGCCGTCGTGGAGCAGAGCTTCGGGTGACAGCGTGTCACCCTGGGTGCCCCCGGGGTCCAAGGCCTCCAGGAGCCTCCGGCTATCAGTCTCCCATTGGTCGGCGCCGTCCCCAGCCTCGGCGTGTCCCGAGAGGTAGTCCCGGAGGGTGCCAACCAGCACGGGCAGGTAGGGCAGCTGGTGGGTGCGGATGAAAGCCACGGTCTGCTCAGTGCCGGAGGCGAAGGCCTGGAGGTAGGCGGCCACGCCGTCGGCCGCCCGCGCCCCGGACAGCACCCAGGCCAGGGCCTGGGTCAGCCGCAGGGCCAGGACGTGCTGGGACTGGGCGTCCAGCAGGGCGCCGCAGCGCCGCGCCACTTCCTCATGGCGCCCGCGGGCCAGCAGCCCTGCCAGCAAGTGCAGCACGGCGGCCGGGTGGTCTGGGCAGAGGGCGCCGAGGAAGGCCGAGGCCAGGGTCCCTGTCAGGGAGACCACCGCCATGCCGTCCCAGTGGATGCTGGGAATCTGGCCGTCCCCACGGCACCAGGCCTCCAGGGTGGCCACCACAGGTGCCCCCCGAGCCTCGGCCAGGGCAGCTCGCACGCTCCGGACGGCTGAGGGCGCATGGCAGCTGAACGCGGCCAGGTAGAAGGCGGTGGCCAGGGGGGGCTCCCCCAGGGCCAGGTGTTGGTCCCCCTCCCGGCAGAGGCAGGCCACGAGCTCCTGGGCTGCCGTCATGCCGGTGGCCCCAGTGGGCCTGTGTCCAGTCCTCTCAGTACCTGGGAGAGGAGGAGTGTGGTTAGTTGTTGGGGGTGGGGGGCGGGGGTGGGGGGTGGCCAATCCTACTGAGGCGCCAGGGTCAGTGCAGAGCCTGCTGAGTGCAAAGTGGGGGTCAGCCCTGGAGGGCGCTGCGGTCCCCTCAGCAGGTGATCTACATGGGCTGGGGTCTACCAGGGCCTGCCAGGCCGAGTCCCAGCCCATCGGGCCTCAGTTTCCTCCTCCCCCGAATGGGACAGGGCCCTACCCTGCTCAGTCCTCTCTAAGGACACCTGACTCCTGAGCTCCCATGTGGGACTGCAGGGTCGGCCCCAGGGCAAGCCCCCTGGCCCCACCCAGCCCCTCCCAGCATGGGGCCCCTCAGGGCGGCTGAACTCCGGGTCAATGCAGGCAGCCTTCTCAGTGCTCCTAGGGCCACATCCCTGCCACCCGCTCACACCTGGCCAAGGCGGGGCTGGGGCAGCGCACCTGCCTGGCCCTTGGGTGGGGTGGGGGCCATGCTGGCCCAAGCCATGGGGCTCGGTTCTGGGATGGGGTTCCAGGACCAGCCCCTGACACTCCCCTCTCCCCTCCCCAAAGCTTCTCACCTGGAGAACTAACTACTCACAGCCTTTTCTGTCCGGGTCCCAACAAGAAGCGACCCCCAGTCTCTCTCTGACTCACACACACACAGGCACACGGACACACGCACACACACACACGCAGACACACACACGCACACACACACATGCAGACACATACACATGCACACACACACATGCGGACACACGCACACTCGCCTGCGGCTTGGAGGCTGAGCCGGCTGTGTGCTGCGGAAGGGCAAGGCCCTGGCGACCCCAGGGCCCTCTTGGGCTGGGGATGGAGGGTGTTGGGCACGGCGGCTCCGCAGAGACGCTGCTGTGGGTTCGGGGTGGCAGATCCTCTGTCTCCCGGGACAGCGTCAACACCTGCAGTTGCCTGGTGCTCAGCGCGCCCCCCTGTGGCCAGACGCGCTGGCCAAGGTCCCACCCCCCTGTTTCCAGCCCAGGCCTGCCGCTTCCCAGGGCGCCGCAGAGCAGAGAGCCCGAGCTCGTGGGTGGCTGCCGGTGTGTGGGGCCTCTGGATGGCTGCCGGGGTGGAGCTGCCCCCCAGGGCTGCCCCTCGGTCCTGCCCAGGAGCCCCCCAGCCTCCTTCTTCCCCCAGGGGAGGACGGTGCCTCAGGGAGGTCGGAGCCACCTTCCCGCCCAGCACGCTCGGGCTCCGTATTTGTACCCAGAACTCATCCTCGGCTGCTCTGGGAGCCCTTCACCACCCAGCCGCGCCCCTCTTCCTGAGGACCCCCATCCGCCAGGGCTCCTGGGGTCTGTCTCCACCCCTGGCCCTGGGTCCTCACGCCCACAGGCTGCGCCCTGCACCGGGCGGGTGGGACCGGACCCTTCTCTGCACGTCCTGCTCCTTCAGCCCTGGCAGCCTGTCCTAGTCCTGAGCCTGCTGGCCCCGGGTGTCCTGACTGTCAAGGGGAGGGGAGGGGGTGGCTGGAGGGAGGCAGCTGCCCTGGGGTGGGCACGGTGGAGGCCGGGCCAGGGGTGAGGGCCCCTCCCAATTCATGAGGCCGGGGAGCTGGGATGCCAGGCCAATGCCGGCTCTGCTGCGGGGCTCAGGGAATTCGGGGAGCATCTGCTGGGGGTGTGGGGGCCCTGGGAGTGGGGCACAGTGTCTCTGATGTCCTCCTTGGTGGCTGGGCCTGCTGGGATGTGTCCTTCTGGCCCACTGGGGAGGGTGCCTCGCCCCTGGGCTGTAGGCAGGGGGGGAGTCGAGGCCCCGGGGTCAGCGGGCGGCCTGCCGGTCAGACCCCGCCTGGCTCTTTAGCTCTTTGACGTTCACAAAGGCGCAGCGCCCGTGCGGTCACTGCAGTGGTGACAGTGCATTAAGGGGTTTCCCATGACTTTGATTACTTTCATTTTAATTACCCTAATTAGGCGAGAGCGGTAATGCAGCGGGGCTGTCGCCAGGGCTGTGGGGAGGGCCTGGGGCACAGAGGTGGCAGGTCTGTGTGACAACTGCGGTCACATTAGCCCTGATTGGTCCCCTGTGTCTCTGCCCAGGTGCCCAGTGCCCGAGGACCCCCAGGCACTGGCCAGATGGCCCTGGCAGCGTCGGTGGGCTCCACGAGCCATCTCCGCACCGTGTCCCGACTTCTGGTTTTGTCACGGACAAAACAGGTGCCAGAGCTGGGCAGGGCAGCCGGGGGATTCTGGGACTCAGGCCCCTGAGCAGGTGTCTTGGTGCGGGTTCCGGTTACTTTAGTTCATTGTCAAGAGATTTCCACCATTTCCCGCTCGGCCTGGCCAGCGGTAAGGGACCCTTTCCCTTTGCCCTGCCGCCCCACCGAGACTGGGCTGGGCCAGACAGCGTGGGACCCTTGGGGCTCGTCCGAAGCTTGGGGGGACGTGGGATTTCACCATGATGGAAGCGGCGGGCTCCGGCTACAACCCTGAAAACGCCCCGGGGGGCCTTTCCTGCTGCCCTGGGGGTTGGGCCGGCCCGGGGGCCCCCACTTGGGCATCCAGACCCCGTAGATGCGAGGGGAGAACTCCCGGCATCCTGACTGGCCCAGAATGAAGGGGCCGCCCCAGGGACCTGGGCTCCCATGCTGGGGGCCAAGCAGGAGCATGTGGACCTCACCCAAGGTGCTCCCAGGAGGACCCCCGGTGGGCAGGACCGCCCGGTCACACCACGGACTGTGGGACAAAGACTCCGCCAGCTGGGCAGGGATCTGAGCCTCGTACCAGAATTTTCTGAGACAAGTCAGAAATGAAACAGCTCAGTGAGCAGCAGGTCGGGGCGGCCTTGGGGCCGACCTTACATTTTTGTGGCTCTTCCCACAGGTGAGCTGCCGAGACAGGTGCAGGGCGGGTGCTGGCTGCACCTTTCTGCAGGTGGCACGAGCAGGGGTCGCTTGCCCTGTGTTCTGCCAGGGAATCGTCACAGGCCCTGAGAGGATGGGGTTAGGGAAACCAGCGCACGCGTCGTCTCTGCAAACACCTGCCCCGGCGGTCAGCAGCCGCCCTTGCCCACCCCTGCCCTCCAGATCCCTAAATGCCCCTGAAGTTCAGCCCAATCCCAAGCCCTGTTCCTGTGCCCCGCGGTGGCCCCATGAGGACAGCAGCTCAGAGGCGGAGGCCTGGGCCCCTCCTGACGCTGTGGGTGCTGTCGCTGCTGGACCCAGAGCAGGCCCTGGTGAACCCTGGAGGCCTGCGGCTGGGCCTTGTCTCTCCCAGCCCATAGCACACGAGGCAGAGGACAGCCACACGGCCCAGGCCCTGGGGCCTCCCCACCTTCCCGCAGGTGCTCGCCTGGGAACACAGACTCATTCTGGCTAAGCCAACCCCAGGTAGAAAGGGAAATCCGTAACGACAGCCCACGACTGTGCCCCAAACCCCAGAAAGGGCAACCTGGGGATCTCAGGGTGCCGGCTGGGAGCAGGTGCGGCCTGGCCATTCTCCGGGCTCAGCTCCCACTCACGCCTGCCCGAGGCTGCCTTTGTCCCATGCACCCCAGAACACTCTCTCAGGGTGCACGAGCCCACCCAGACCCCAAGATTTTACCTGGGGCAGCATCCAGGAGACCCAGAGAGAGCTGGGGACCAGGGTGGGACCAGGGGTCCTGGCTGTCACTGGATGAAATTTCAGCCCGTCTTCCCTGCCGCCAAACAGGCAAGAATTGCAGGTAGATGGGGGCAGGGAGGGCAGGGTCCTCCCAGCGCCTGGGGCAGGAGGGGCCTCTCCTCCCAGGGTCCTTTCTCCTCCCGGCAGCCGGCAGGCACGGCAGGTGCCACACCCGCTGGGGAGCTGTCTCCTCTTGTTCCCTGGTGCTCCTGCCCCTGATCAATAATGCAGGGGAGGAACACCCCTCCTCCCGCACCCACCGTCTGCAGCGCTCCCGGCTGTGCTCTCAGTTACAGGGGGTTTCTGAGAGCCACTTTCTGCTCTGGGGGCCGTGTGGGTGGAGCCGAGGGTAGGCGCCTGTTGGAGGAGGAACAGTTTGGGATATGCACGTCCTGGCACCACGGAGACGGTGTCAAAGCCGAGGGGCTTCCGGGTGCCCCTGGACGGAGAGCTCAGCTGTGGACTTCGAGGGGTTCTGCCCAGTGGGGGACCAGCCCCCGTGAGTGGTTTCCGGGGCCCAGGCTCTGGGTGCTGCCCCCCAGGGGCTTATCAGCCCCTCAGCTTCCTGCTGGGCACGTTGGGCATCTGGCCACCTGGCCATCAGGGGTGAGCAGAGGAGGTGCCAACCTGCGCCCACACCTGCATCCTGTCCACCCGCAGGGCCCCCGCTCCCCCGTCAGAGCATACCCCCAGCAAGAGCCGTTCTCATCTCCCTGCCTCCTGCCAGGCCACCCTCCTCTTCTGCTCACTGCTGTCTTGGCAGCCCGCCCCTGCCCCAGGGCCTTTGCACTGTCCCCGCTGCCCCACCCTCCACTCCTGCTCAGCCTCCAGGCCTTGGCTCAGTCACCCTCTCTGCCTCCCCTGCGTGCTTCTCTGCCCAGCCTGTGCTCGCTGCCTCCTCCTCGCATGTGGGCCCAGGAGCAGGGGTGGGTTGGTGCCACCCAGCAGGCGCCTGGCACGTAGGAGAAGGAAGGAGGGTGCAGTGGCCGTGTCTCCTTGGATCCGGGTCACACTGTGCAGGGGAGTCGTGCTTCACGCACCTCCCCAGATCCGAGCCTTGAGTGGTCACTGACCGTTCCTGCTGGGCAGCAGATCCAGGAACCGGCTCCTTTGAAATCCAGAAGCCTGAGAAGTTCCTGTCCCTCCTGCAGCCCAACTTTCCCCTTTGCCTTTTCCGTCCCCGAAAACTTTGCAACCAGCCGGCTGCTGGGAGAGATTTATGGGCGCCGAGCCGGCCGGCCCGCCGGTTTGTGTACACAGCCTATGTGGGTTTGAACTAACGAAGTTTATCAGCGCGGCACCCAGGAATCATTAATCACACAGAAAAATAACACAACGAAATGACTTTTCAAAATGCCATTGGTATAATTATCATCTTGCCCCTTACACTAAGTGCCGCCATTTATATCTGTGATACTTAAGTATGCAAACAGTAATTAACGTGGTAATGAACCGAGGGCCCCAGAGCCTCCCCTCCCTGAGCTAATTTGCATGTTAATTATCATTAGTGACCAGGGAAACAAGTTATAAACAGCCTAATTAGCAGCCGGCTCATTGTTACAAGAAATCGCGTGCACTGTGACACCCGAGCAAGTGCGAGATTAATGAAGTCGGTGAGGCAGCGCCCCCTGGGGTTGGGGGGTGGGTCCTCGCGCAGTGGCCTCCGTGGCGCCCTCCACAGGCGCTGTTAGGAGGAGCCGGGGCCCAGGCTGGCTGGATGCTGTCGGGGCTTGGGCTTCCCTCTCCTGCTGTGGTCTCGGGGTGCGGAGGAGGAGGCGGGGTGGGGCCATGGAGGGTGGGCATCCCTGGTAAAGAAAAAACTATCCCGACACGCGTTAGTACGGCAAGGGAGACTTGATTCAGGACTGTCGCGTGGGAGAGAGGGGTTGGGCTCAGCTCTCAGCTCAGCTCAGTCCCCCCAGGACGAGGAGGAGAGGATGACTCACGGCCAAGGGCAGAGCAGGGCGGGTGCGAAGAGGAGACCTCTAGGGCCCGGGCTGGTCGGGTCTCCAGGGCGGGGGCTTGTCCTGGACTGACGTGGCGGATTCTCGCTGGGCTGGACTGGGCGGGCGGAGACGGGGCCCCAGTAGAGAAGGGGCTCGGGGAGCCTGTCAGAGCCGGGTTCTCTGTGCTTGACCTGGTGCCTCTCCTGGCCCCGGGGCCCCTTGGCTGACCAAGAGGTGACAGTCATCGAGCTCCTACCGAGTGCCAGCTTTGCCTGCTGTGCCCGCCCCTGACCACCTGCAGAGCAGCCTGGGAGGGGTGAGGACAAAGCCCCCGTTTTGGCAACCTGGAAACCTGGCACAGAAGGACAGGCAGCCCCACGGCAGCTGGCAAGCCGGGGCCTCTGACCGTGCCGGGCTCACCTGCCGCCTCCCCTTGCAAAGCGCCGTCCCGCACATGCCTGCACGGCCCCTGAGGCCCTCTTGTCTCCGCTAGGAGCCTCCCTTGGGCGCGGCCCCTGCTCCTTCCCACCTTATTTCTGTTCGGGCTCTTGTCTGGCGGTGACGTATTACCGCTGTCTCCTGGGTAGTGTTGGCTCACCGGGGTGGTCACCAGGGTGGTCACCAGAGCCAGAGCAGCGTGGCACAGGCGGGTTCATTGACACCGTGGCGCTGGGGCAGGTCTGGCTGTCCGTCTCCAGAGCAGCGAGTGTGACTTGGGAGGGATTCTCATCAGGAGCTTACACCTGGCAGGCTGCGGGGTCTTCTGTTGAAGCTGTCCCCTCTGCAGCTGCAGCCCAAGGCAGCCGCAGACCACAGGCAAACGAGCGGCCAGCCCTGCTCCCTTGCACCGAGATTGGAACCTGACAAGCAGGAGGCCGGGCACACCTGCCGGGTCAGACTCCGCCCACGTCCTCGGGCCTCACCTGCTCTCTCCTGGTTCCATGTGGGCTCTGGGCGGTTTCAAACAGGCACCACCTGTTGGAAAAAGCTGCCTCTCGTCTCCTACCTGGGCTTCCTGTTGTCACTGCCGCTGGTCCGTGCCCAGAACGTGCAGGGACAGTGACGCCCCGTGGGCCAGTGGAGCCGGGGACAGTGACTACCACCCTCTCCTTTCCTGCTGCACAGGAGAAGGCCCTGGGCACAGGCCGCTGCTTGGGGAGCCACGAACCAGGTATGTTGTGGGGACAACCTGGCGACGTGGCTTGCTCTGGGCCACCCTCTGCTGCTACCCCTACCCGGCCCTCACCACCTCTCCCAGGGTTGCTCCCCTAGCAGGAAACAGCCCAAAGCCCCCGCTGGGCGGTGCTTTCTGGGGAGCTGCGGTCAGGGTGGTCCAGGAAAGCAGACCCTGGGGGTCACTCGCTGGGCTGCGGCCTTGGGTCCCTGGTGCTGGTGGGAAGTGGGGGTGGTCGCAACCCCCCTGCAGCTTTCCCGTGCTCCGGCTGCCATGTGGGGCGACTGGGCCGAGGTGCAGGCGGAGGGCAGCCCGGGGACTTTGGGGACGGTGGCAGGTGCATGGTGTGAGGACAGTCGTGTTGATGAGCGTGTGACAGGGCTGCCCTCTGCTTTCTGCAGTGGAAGCCTTGGGAGGAAACGGGGGCTGGGGGGCCGCCGTCCGACAACAGGCACTCTGCGCCCTGCGGGGCTTGGGATGAGGTTCTGGGCGTTTCCCTTGGAGCTGCAGGGCGGACCCCGCCGAAAGTCAGGCCCGGGATCCAGTGGTGGGACAGCGGCACCGCAGAGGTGACTGGCGCTCAGCCGCCACCGTCTCCTGTGACGAGGTCAGGGTCCTACGGTGAAGAGAAGAACCCGAGAACTGGGCGGGGACATCGGGTGGATGAGCCCGAGGGGGCGGGAGTGGTGCCTGGCGGGACGGGGGTTGGGTGAATGGGGCCACTCGTCCCTCGTCCCTCGTCCTCACGTGCTGCCAGCCAAGCGCCGTCCCGCGACCGGGGAGGAAACATCCTCCTCTAGGGAGGCAGGAGGCACGCAGGCAGCCAGTGGTTGCGCAAGAGAAAACCGCCGTCTCGAACTTCGTGGCAAATGTGCTGCCTGACGTGCATGAGGCCCCCAACCCCTCCCAGTCCCAGCCAACCGCGGCGTCACGCTCAGAATTCACATTTCGTGACCGTGAAGTCTGGACGTGGTGGCCCCGACACAGAGACATGCTCACCTGGCAAGTCACTGCTTTGCCAGGGATGCAGCCGCCAAGCTGGGGACGGGACCATCCCGGTGCCCAGCCCCACCTGGAAGGGGAGGGGACAGTCCCCCGTGGGGTGGGAGTGCCGCTCTCCCCGAGGCTGGCTTTCCTTTCCGCTGTCTTCCTTGGCCACGCCTGCAGGGCCTTGGACAGGGTCACCTCTGAGGAGCTTTCGGGGCCAGGCTGGGATGTCTCTGGCCAACACCGTTGTCTCAAAATCTTTTTAAAAACGGGTGGATTTGATCCCTGTCAGCGCCACTCCCCAAAGCCACTCTGGCGGTTCCTTCCCAGCCCGCCTCTCTCTTTAGACGCACTCGCAGGCGTCGGCCGAGACCCCCTTAGTCCCACCAGGGACCTTGCAGAGGGCGCGGAGCCCTTCCCTGATTGGGTCTTTGTCCCCAGGTGGTGTCTTACCTGGCAGGTCCTCTTCTGGCTGTCGGGGAGCACAGGCCGCGCTGGGCTCTGGGCACCTTTTCTCTTTGCTCCACTCGGGCGGACGCCGGGCGACTCTCGGAGCCCCTCCCTCCCGCGGGACCCCGTGTCCGACGCGGCTGAGCAAAGCGACCCACAGACCCGGATCCGTCTCAGAACCTCCCACCAGAGTTCCCGCTCCTGGTCACCCCAGGTAGCCCCTCATGAACCATCTTCAGGATCTGGGGTGCCAAGCTTCCAGGGAGTTTATTCTCCCCCAAGGCAGCGACAGGATGCCGTGGAGGTCGTGGCCGCGACCCTACTCTGGCCGTGACGCATTTCTTCTGCACCCGTCAGCTTTTGCTGCACGAGCAAACGGGCCCAGTGTCGTGGTGTTTCAGAACAGTTTGCTCCTTGGACCCTTCCCTGGGCACTGCTGGTTGCCGCCGGCTGGGGAGGGCAGGGCCACCGCGGGCAGAGCCAAGCCGTGGCAACCGAGCACACAGACGACACGTCCACTCCCACCCCATCAGCTGAAGGAGGCAAGATGGCCAAGCCCAGTCTGCCCACAGCGACGGGTCATTGTGAGCACATAATAGTCTTCAGCAGGGGCTACAAAAAAGCAGTTCTGCACGTTACATGTTCGGGAAAATACAAGGTCAGATACAATTAAATGTGTTCTCTCCTCCCTGCTGCAGGACTTCTCAGAGCCTTTAATAGGCTAACATGTGGTGGTGTCCCTGAATGGGACTCTAGGACACAGTCTCTCCCAAATGCCTTCCCTGGGGAAACATTCCCCTGCCTCAGACAACTTAGAGCTCTTTGTGTGGGATGCTGGTTTCACACTCAGTGTGTGATTTTGGGAGTTGACTGCTTAGTGACTAACACGATTAGACCTAAATGTTCTGTGCGGCTGTGTTTAGCGTAACTCACAGCCAGGGGAGCTGGTGGAGTTCGGACGGATGTCATTTTATCCCCAGGGAAGTCTTGGTCTCACCCTATGGGGCGCCGATGAAGGACCAAGTTCAAGGGAGTCCGGTGGAAGTTACAGGGGCTGGAAGGGTGATGGGCGCGTGGAAGTGTCTCTGAGCCGGCTGAGACGCCCGCGTCTAAGAGAAGCACCAAGAGCTGTCACACACTCACCTTTTTTGCTGCGGTGACAAACCAGCCCAGCCTCTTGGTGGCTTGGACACGTTTCCTTCCTGGTCTCGTTCTCTGGGGACCGCCGGTTGGCTGCAGCTCTTCTGGGCTCTGTGGGGTCATCTGGTCTTGACTCAGGTCAGCCCAGGCTGAGCAAGGGTGGCACCTTCCCTGGGGACACTGGGTGGTGACCCCATGTAAACCCGTGGGCTTGGACAGGGAGACCGGTCCTTTTTAGGTCTGGAGCCCACTTCGCGGTGGTTATAAAAAGCGTGGCCGTGCAGATCATGGGAAAGGTCACTACCGCCAAGGGAGGAACCGTCTCTGTCCCCCTGGAGAACGGGGTCAGACACAGAGTTGGCACAACAGAGCAAAACGATCGTGTTTGTGTTTTGTTGGTAAATTTAGAAATAATCTCTATTTGGTATTTTAAGTACTTGCAACATGTGAGGGAATTTGGCATGTTAGTTGCCCGATAGGTTAGCCTTGTGATTCTAGTTTAAAATTTTTAATCGCGGAATCGGTTCAGCTTTGCAATTTTAAGTTGAACAGCATAGAGTGAATTTACGGAGTTTGTGAACATTGTTGGAATTTTAAGGACATTTAAAGATGTTTCTGTATTTATCAGGTTAAATCATTAGACTTACAATAGTTGTTAACAAGGACTTGGTAAGGTTTGCTTATGAGACAAGGGGACTACTTAGAAAGGAAATCAAATTTATTCTGTTTATAAGTCTCTAAAATACTTAAAGGAATTTAATTATGCATGCCCTGCTCCTTAAAAATGATGGTTGCAATTTTAAAATTAGAAAAAGAAGAGCACTATTTCTCCTTGTTACTCAGGAGCTTCAGGAAGAACCGAGTTTTCACCTTTATAAGAGCTGAGACCCCTGTGGGGGGCAAGAGCAGGAGGCGGGGCTGGTGGCCGGAGGAGGTCCAGGAGCGGCCTCGGCCGAGGACGCTGGGGTGGGGGCGGGGGTCTGCGCCGGGACTATGGGAGCAGCCGACCCTTCTGCCGCCAGCCCGCCCTGAGTGTGGGCTCTGCCCAGGGGCCACCCGGGAATGTATCCAATCAGCAACTCAGAGCCCTGGAGATCCTGGGCCACCCAGTGCTGAGCGGGATGGGGACCCTGGGGTCTGGGTCAGGTGGTGCTGACCTGGGGTTTGGTCACCTTTGTGAGTGTTTTCCCGGCCGTGAGAATTTCGATGACAGAGCCCAGCAAGAGGGCGGTTCTCTTCTTTTGCTATTTCTTTCCCACGATACTGAAACAGCATGTTATTTTAAAGATATCAAAATTCCATTTAAAAAAATCAGAGAAACTAAATATTTGCCACATTTGAGATATAAAAGTGCCTAAGTGTATTACAACATCAAGCACAAATATAAATCTATAAAACCATAAACGCCAAACATATATGATTATTCTAAGATAAAATATTGGCTGAGAAATAAAGGGAAGTATCTTATTAAAAAATTAAACATTGTGTAATAAAAGAAAAGCCAGAGAAAGGCTCTTTCTGACTCTCAACACTCTAGAAAACGGCAGCGAGATTCTTGTCGCTGCGACATCTCTCCTGCAGTCTTTCGTTTCGAGTGATCCCGTCTGCACTGTCGGCTACGGCTGCTGAGCAAATCTCTCCCCGTCAGCGGCCCGGAACAGTCCACGCGGATCCCCGTCCTGGGTTCTGGCCAGCGGTGGACTGGGCGGGTGACCCTGCAGATCCAGGCTGGGTCGTCGCGTGTCGGGGGCTTTGCTGGCTGTGGGCGGGGGCACCGCCTGCGCGGTCTCTCGTCCTCCAGCAAGCGAGGCTGGGCTCGCCTCGTGGCAGAAACGCGGGGTTTTGTCGGGGGGATTGATTGAAACACTCAGGCCACCTTGAACGTGTGCACCGCCCCTTCCACCGCCCTCCACGGGTCAGCCAGGTCCCCAGGGCGCGGGGTCAGACCACGTCTCGTGGGAAGAGTCGCAGCACCAACCGCTCCCTGTGCGACTGCTTCTCGGACTTGGAGATGATCTTTCAGGGTCTCCTTTTAAGGGACTGTCCTGTACCGCCCGCGCTGCCCCCACTGCTTAGAGGGAGCGTTTCCGGTTCTCCTTGTCCTCTCGGGTTTCATCCCTCCGCACGGAGATTCGGACGCAATTCCTGCCTCATCGGTCCTGCATTCCGAGCACGTCTCCGTGGCAGCTCTTTGGGGCGGGAATGACTCTTGCCCAGCAGCTGCGATGCTGCGACGTGGCCGCTCGACGTGGCTCCCGTGGGTGGGAACCACTGTGGCTTCTCGGCAGCTCTGCATGGGCTCGTCTTTTTGAATAAATTGAGCAGTTGAATTATTGATCCAAATGTCATGATGTAAAAGATTGGATTTTGATTTCTTAAAAATACTGAAATCATGGCAGTATACCAGGGAATGCGCTAGGGCCTCAGTTCTTAAAATAGCATGGTATTATGGGATGCCCGGGTACAGGAGTCCTGGAAACTGGGGTTGCCTTGCGGGCCGCGTCCTGCGGGCTGGAGCTCCCTGCTCGGCCCTGTCCCGCACCTTCCCACGGCCCCGGAACAAGGCCCCTTGACCACCCTGGCCTCACCCTCTCGCTGTCTGGCTGCGGCCCGCTGTGGTGGCTTTGACCCCGACCCCCTGACCCTGATGTGTGCCAGAATTGTCTGAAACTGCCTCTTTGCCCTCCCCTGGGTGGGTGGGGACTCAGTACCCATCTTTTTTGGCCCCTCCCTCTACAGTGTTGCAGATGCCTCCACGCCCTACAGGGCCCAGAGCTGGGTGAGGGGCATGGGCCGGGGCAGGGCCACCCTTGTGCTGCTGTGACCGGGCCTTGGGTGTTGGCTGGGGGCCCCTCACAACTCACCACTGCAGGGACTAGGCCCCCCACAGACCTCCTGCTGCCTTCCCTTCTGGGGTGCTCAGGACAGGCAGGTGCCACTCTGCTGGGCACCCGGCTCGGGCCTGGCCTGCCGGGCTCTGGCGTCAGTGCTCTGCTCGTGTCTTCCTTACCGGGAAGCCGAGAGCTTTCCCCAAGCGCCACAAACACAAAAGCCCTATGTGCACATGTGTGTGCACATCTGCGTGTGAGTGTGTGTGTGCACAAAGGCATGCACGTGGGCATATGCTGCATAGGTGTGTGCATACGTGTATATGCTGATAGGAGCATGCAAGTGCACGCACGTGTGCTCATATCCTGGGCCATCATTGAAACCTGGTGCCTGCACAGCGCTCACCCCATGCAGGCGTGCTCACCGTCCGCCCGTGCGGTGCTCCTGAGCCTGAGCGCCCTTCCGGGGGATAAGCCTCACCTCCCTGGGCGGTTATTGGCACGCGGCTTCCGGGTCCTCTTCCAGGCACCGCGCACAACTTTATGTTCTTTCTTGTAAAATGGCCACCAAATCGGAAAGCTTCACACCCCACATAACTGGATCTACCCCAGCCCTGTTTACAGTGGAGGAAACTGAGGCACAGAGAAGTCCAGGCATTTGTGCAGGGCCACGGGACCACTGCCTGTGCTCTGTGGTCCGAGCACCACAGCTCCTCTCCCCGCACCTGAACGTGTGAGCAGACCTACACACACCTGCACGCGCCCCCCGCACGCATGCGCCTAAACACACCTACATGCACCTACACGACTGCACGCACACACCTGCACGCACAGCTAAACACCCCTGCACGCACACACCTACACACACCTATACACATGCATGCACATACCTACATGTGAATGCAGATCCACCTCTGTGCCTCAGTTTCTCCACCTGGGCGAGGGGTGGAGAAGGACCCTGATGCTCCCGTGGCTCTTCCTGTCCACGGGTGAGAAAAGTGACCCCCGGAGAGATGTGTTCTTGTCTCTTGTCCATGATGGGGCACGAGGGGGCTGAGCAGTTTCACCTCCAAACGGCTGTGTCTCTCAGCCGCGCCTCAGTCTCCTTCTCGATAAAGCGGGGCTAACGATGCCTCCCGAGGCTGTGGAGAGAGGGTTGGGGTCCCCCCGGAGCTGCTCACAGTGAGCGCCCATCAGGCCAGCGCCCTGGAGGGAGAGTGTGTGGTTGGGCCCGGCCGGGAGGCTGCCGGCTCCGCCCGCGGCCATTGCCCCTGGACACCAGCAGAGGGAGGCCGCGCACCGCACGAGCCCATCCCGCCAGGCGCTGCCTCTGCAGCGCGGGTCAGGCAAGGAGGGGGCTTCGGGCGCACAAAGCCCACCACGGCCTGGGAGGGTGCGCTGGGGCTCCGGGCTGGGCCTGCCCTCTGCGTCCTCAGGGCCACACGGCCGGCGGCTCCCCCGGCGTGGTCCGGAGTGTAAGGAGGCAACCTCCCCCCCCCCCCGGCTTCCAACTACGGGGCATCAGGACGGCAGAGGGTCCTGGCTAGTGTCACCACAGACAGGGGTTTCTGGCCATCTTCTCCTACCTGTCCCCTTGCCGGGGTCTCTGTCCCACGGGAACAGGGTTGGCGGGACGTGTCCAGGGAGGGGTGCTGGCACAGTGGCCCGCGTGCCACTCAGCAGGGACAGACGCCAAGAGGTGGGCCAAGAGGTGCGTGCCTGGCACTTGAGCCACGCAAAGGCGGCGGCCCGGACAGGAGGGCCCATGCAAGTGTCAGGGCTCCAGGCAGGATGAGGACCAAGAGCGCCCAGCCGGGTGTCGGCCAAGACAGAGACGAGCTGCCCCAGAAGCTGGCGAGGACACCGTGACATGACACCACGCGCACCCCCAGGGTGGCAGGGGGAGCCGGGGTGGCGCTTTTGGAAATCAACGCGGCACCTGCCTGGAAAGTGTTCAGACCCTGCAAACCCACTGCTGGGACCCTCCGCGGAGGAAATGGTGCCACACGCCGAGGGGGCTTTGAGAACGGAGATGTTCATCGCAGCCTTGTTTATTTACGATGCCTGAGCAGGGAAACAATCCGGTTTTCAATACTGGGGGAATAGCTAAAAAATTATTACACAGTCGTAAAATGGAGTTTTATTCTGCTAGCAAAATGAATTATAATATCGAGAAGAAAAAAAATAGGCCAGGCGCAGTGGCTCAGGCCTGTAATCCCAGCACTTTGGGAGGCTGAGGCAGGAGGATCGCTCGAGGGCAGGAGTTCAAGATCAGCCCAGGTGACACAGCGAGACCCCGTCTCTACAAAATAAATGGAAAAATTAGTGGGGCATAGTGGTGCCTATAGCCCAGCTACTCGGGAGGCTGAGGCAGGAGGATCACTTGAGCCCAGGAGTTCGAGGCTGCAGTGAGCTATGATGGCAATACTGCACTCCAGCCTGGGTGACAGAGCGATACTATATAAAAAAAAAAAAAAAAAAACAAAACAGAAATAGGACACGTAGACATGTATTCCTTTCCTGCGGCTGCTGTAAAAATTTCCATAAACTTAGTGCTTCAAACAGCACAGACTTACTGTCTTAGAATCCTGGAGCCAGAGCCCGACCGTCAGGCGTGGGCAAGGCCGGGTCCTCTGCAAGGCGAGGGCAGAACTGTCCTTGCCTTTTTCAGCTCCTAGAGACCCACATTCCCGCGCTCAGGGCCCTTTGCCCTCCTCAGAGCTGACAGGTAGCATCCTCCAGCCTCTCTCTGACTCCCACCTCCTGCCCCTCTCATGAGGACTCTGTGGTCGCCTCAGGCCTCTGGATACTCCAGATAATCTCCCTTCTCAAGATCCCTAACTTAAAGGGACCGTCCGCAAAGTCCCTTTTGCCGGGCGTGATGGCTAATTTTATGTTAATGTGGCTGGGCCACGGGGTAGCCAGACGCTTGGCCAATCATGACTCCGGGTGTGTCTATGGGGGTGTTTCTGGGTGAGGTCAACATTTGACCTGGTGGGTGAGTGCAGCAGATGCCCTCTCTAATGCCTGGGCCCCGCCCAATCAGTCGAAGGCCTGAATAGAACAAAAAGGGTGACTCTCTCCCAAACCCTAGGGAATCACTCTGCCCTCAGCTCTTTCTGGGTCTTGGGCTACGGGCCTCGGGCTACAACCGCACCACCGGCACCCCTGAGGGTCCAGCCTGCAGACAGCCATCGTGTGGCTTGCCGGCCGTCATAGTCCTGTGACCCGATTCCTTATAACTTTCTCCTTCCGCACATGCACCCGCTGGCTCTGTTTCTCCTGGCCCCAGCTAGACACAGCAGTGTGATTTGTTGCAATTTTCTCAATAACCCCAGCACCCTTTGCCTTGCTTACCTGGAGAGCCCCGACTGGCGCACCAGGTCTGGCTCCCACGCGCAGGCTCTGGGATTAGGACGGGGGCTTCTGTGGGGACCACTGCCCGCCAACCGCGTGTAGGCGGTGTCGTCGTGACTCTGACGTGCTCTGAAAGCTGACAGTGTCGTCTCTGGGTGTTGGGATTGTGGTTGACTGTTTCTTCTTTCGACATTGCTGGATGTTTAGGCTTCCTGTCCTAACAGGAGAATAAAAACGTAAGTCATGCGCCCCAGCCCAGGGAAGTACGTGCCTGGGGCCCCCAGTTGGGGAGCCATAGTTTGGGGCTCGCCCTGGAGCACCCGCCTCAGGTGTGGATCCTGGATTGAGCCTCCTCCCTCGGCCTCGTGTTCAGGCTCTGAAGTCACCCAGGTTTGCTCAGCGAGCGTAGGGCGGGCAAGGGGACAGGGATGAGGGTGCCGCCCCCAGGGCCTGGGAGAGGGGACGCAGGCTGAGTCCAGGCAGGTGGGTGGCTTCACCTCCCACCAGGCTCCATGCAGCCCAGTCCCTCCCTGAAGCTCCCCCAGGTGTGGCCAGGTGAGAGGGGTCTCTGGGGTCCCCGGGATGTTTCTGACTGGGGTACACCTGTGTGGTCACCTGCTCTGACTCCGGTCTTCCCTCCTGCGGCCTCTGGCTGAAGTCCGTGGGGTGAGGGTTGCCTTCCAGGCTCCCTGGGGACCCGGGCAGGGATCGGGGGGCAGGGGTGGGGCGCTGGAGGTAAGGTCAAAGGTGAGGCCTCTAGGGAGGGGTGGGACGTTGCCAAGCCTGGGGTCACCGTGGTGAAAAAAGGTGAATTGCAGCCTCTTCGCTGCAGGGAGGGAGCGCAGCCGGGGAGTCCAGGGGCAGGTGAAGTCCTAGTTGGTGTCGCGGGTCATCTCACTGCAGTGGTGCCATGCAGTGGGGGCTGTGCCTCGGGACACCCCCAAAGCGCCGAGTCAGCACCTGCCTCCCCACGGCACCCTGGCTGGGAATGGAGCCGATGTTTGCTTCCAGTCCTATTGTGCTTGGCTCCCAGGGCCACTGTCACAAAGTACAGACACTGAGTCCCTCATGGTCCTGGAGGCTGGAAGGTCAGGGTGTGGCCGGGCTGTTCCTCCTGAGGTCTCTCCTGAGTTTGTAGGGCCGTCTCCTCCCTGTGTCCTCATAGGTGGTCCCTGTGTGTGTCTGTGTCCTCGTCTCCTCTTCTCACGAGGACAGCGGTCCTGCGGGATTAGGGCCCCCGAGGGACCTCACTGTAACTTAGTCACCTCTGCAAAGACCCCGTCCCCTCGCTTGGCTGGGAGTTCAGGGCGATGGGGGTTGGGTCCCCAGCTGGAGAACCACTAGGGCAGGTGACTTTCCTCCGCAGTGTGTCTGTCTGAAGGCGACCCTCACCGTCCAGCCCTGGGCCACATGTGGTGCCAGGGGGAGGGGCCTGGGCGACGGGTGTGTTGGGGCCACTGGAAGGCCGACCCCGGGCTGAGCTGAGATCCCCCAAGAAGGGAAACTGACCTCCTGGAGCTCCACCCTGGCAGGCGGTGGGAGGGTGGGGACCCCACTCCGGGATGTCCACAGAGTGGGGAAGGGGTCGGCCCATGGGGAGCTGCCGGCTCTGGGCAGCGGGGTGTGCCCTGCACTTCTGGAGCCTCTAGGGCAAAGGGCACCCCCCGGGGCCTCCCAGAGGGGCTATGGGCTACACCTGGGACGGCCAGGTAGAGCAGGTAGAGACACAAGATGGCCACTGAAGTCTGAACCTCAGACCAGCAATGGTCCTTTTTAGGCTGAGCACATCACGTGCGGTATCGGGGACGCACGCGTGCTAAAAGGCGATTCCTCGTGGATCTCAGATGCGTGTGAAAGCGGCGGCCTGCGTGTTGTCTGGCACCTCTATCTGCAGGGTCCCCAACCCCAAGCCCAACTGGCTGGGGGCGCTTTGTCAGGGACAACCTCGCAGATGTCCCGTCCCAGGGAGCTCGCTCTGGGAAACCCGTCCGAGGCTCTCCTGGGGCTTCCTTCCCTCTGCACGAGGGGACTCCAGAGGGTCCTCGGAGAATGCCTGCTGCTGTCCGGAACTGCAGGGTGCCTCGCTAAGTTCCCGCAGGGTCTGGAAGGAGGGGAGGGAGGGAAGCGGGAGGCAGGGGAGAGGTGCTGGGAGGGAGAGGGAGAGGGAGGGAGGACAGGGAGCCCCAGCCCGAGGACCCCGCGGCTCCACCAGTGTCCGTGGACACCTGCTCTGGCCAGGCCTTGGGATGCGGCCACCCCGCCGAAGTCCCCTCTTCAGTCCGACCCGGTTCCTTCAGCCCCCCCAGGCCTCAGCAGGGCTCCATCCAGTTGCTGCCAATCCCTGTGCGGTCGGGGCCCCAGGACACCATACCCCACCTCCATCAGCACCCCTGACCTCTCGGGGCCTCAGAGCCGTGGGCAGCTCCCCACGGGGTTCGTGTTTGACCCTGGGAGGGCCAATGGGGGAGACCCCGTGTCCCTAGAAAGGGGCACAGGGAGGCACAAGGTGCACAGAATTGTGCCGAGTCCACGCCGGCCACCCCGAGACAGACGCTTGTGTGTGGCCGACTCCTGCTGGGCAGCTGAGGACACTTGAGGCCGCCAGGTGGGGTCATCTGAGGTCACACTGGGGCCGTCAGGTCCTGACTCCCAGCCCCTGGCTTTGTCCCTGCCCGGGGAGGGTGGCAGAGAGTTGCTTTTTAGAGCTGGTCTCCCTCCCTCCAATGCACCCTCTGCCACCCTGCACCTGGGGCTCAGATCCCTGGGGACCAGATGGGCCTCTGAGTGGGGGTCCCGCCCTGGCCGGCTCCTCCCGGGGCCGTGTTTAACGAGCAGCACGTGTGTCCCGGGCTCCAGCTTCCTGCATGTTGTGCGAGCCCGGGGGCCTGGCGCTTTGTGGCGGTGGAGGAATTTGCCCGCCATGGGAGTCCCGCTGGCAGCGTCGGTCTTGGCAGCGGAGTTCGCCAGGCCCGGCCGGGAAGGCGCGGCGGCCGTGATCCAAGTTTGGGTCGAAGTCCAAGGGCAGGAACCACCCTGCGGATGGAGAGATGCCTGAGCGTAGAAGCCATTAACTACCAGGTACCAGATTTGATTAATTTTGTGCCTGGAGGTTTTTTTTTTTTTTCCCCTTTTCTTTTCCCAAAGAATCAGAGAAAACAAAATATTTTTCTAATTAAATAAATCTACGGTGCACGCTAATGGAGCCCGTCTGTGGGTCTGTGACAGGGCAGGGGAGAAGTGGAATAATGATTTTATTTTTTCATTAAATAGAATTACAGGCAGTTACTCAAAGCAACGCTGAGCCTAATTGAAAGAAACCCATTTCTTCTTAATTTACTTTCACGGTTTTGGATGATAAAAGAGTGTGTTCGTTGGAAAATTAAATAAAAAACACAACATAAGGAAAGGACTTTGTTTAGGGGGATTATTTGCTCCTTCCAGCCAGGAGTCACCGGCGCCCGGCGGGGGCGAGAGGGAGACTGAGGCAGGGCGGTTCTGGCCTCTCCTCCCGCGTGGCTGCCGGCTCCTGACACAGAGATGCTCCAGCGTCTCCGGGACAGCGAGGCCCTCGCTCCCCGCGTCGGGGCAGAAGTGACCCTTGGATGCGGATGTGTGGTCAGGTGTGAGGATGTTCATTTTTAACTGAATTTTTAAAAAACATGATACAAAACTCAGAATGCGCCAGTTCTCCCTGAGAGGCAGGGCGCCCCCCGTGGCCGTCCCGAGCCCTGTCTGAGCCCACCCCACCCTGCCTGCTTCCCGCTGACCCCGGAGCCGCGCTGAGGGGTGAGGGTGCGCGAGTCCGCGCAGGACCAGGTGCCTCCCGCCTTGCTGCCACCTGGGTGCGTTTCCATGTGAGGGACGGCAGAGAGGTGGACCAGGCCGGCCCAGCCCGCGCTCCTCCCCTGTGAGGGGCTCATTTGAAACCACAGCTGCCCGGAGCCCCAGGACGTCGGGAGGCCACAGACCAGGGCCTCTCCGGGGTTCCTGGGGCACTTCCGACTGTGCCCCGTGTTTCAGGGCTCTGACCTGCCCGGAGCCCCTCGCCACGGCTGATGGAGGCCAAGGGCTGCTCCAGGGCGGGGCGCCGGCGGGTGGCCCCTGGGCTTCCTGCTCTCAGATCCCCGGCCTCCCCGGCCCCTGAGCTCCGCCAGCCCTGACCAAGGAGCCGCCCGAGGGACCTGGGCTCTGCCGGGAGGGGCCGGGAGCAGGCCTGGGGCTAACAGGGGCTGCAGGCCCCTCGTGGGGTCTCGCCTGTCCACGCCGCTGTCGCCAAAGGGTCAGCTCCGGGTGAGGTCACAGCCCACTCCCGTGGGGCTGCTTTGCTGGAAAGATCTGTTTCCACTCACGGCTTCTGCTACTTTTTACACTAACTGCTTCCCAGGAAGGGCCCATTGGCCGCGGATAATGTTTCCCATCTGTGGAGCCTGCCCTGGCCGGTGGCCGCTTCCTGGCTCACTCTCCCTCTCTGGCCTATGTCCGCCAGGCCCAGGGAGTCTGGGCAGGGCCGCTCCTGCCCCCGGCGCTGGGATGCAGCCGCCACCTGCTCTCCCGGCGCCTGCCTGGCCAGACCCCTTTGCCACCTGCCTCTGAGGCAGCCTTCGAGGTTCTCCGAGGCCGTGGAGCCCCGTCTAGCGGGAAGCAGACGCTTCGCAGAGGCTCCTCTCAGGGCTGGTCTTGGGCACCCACAGGCACTTATTGGGCACCTGCTGTGTACCCAGGCCTGTGCGGGACCCTGAGACAGGTGTGGGTTTGGGATCACCACCACGGCAGAGCTGCTGTGAAACCTGAGCTCTCTCTTCCTCTCTGAGGAGGGGAAACTGAGGAACTCCCGGCTGCCCCTTTCTCCCCCCACCCCGGCCTCAGTTTCCCATGTCAAAGGCAGCGTCTGGCTAGACTCACTCTGCAGCCCCCACTCGACCACCTGCATGCTGCCTGGCCGCCGACGGCAGGGTTCTTGCCCAGTCTGGGCTCGGCAGCAGTGAGGCGGTGACGGATGTCTGCACATGGTCGGGACGTGAGAGCAGGCGTCTCCCGGACCCCCGGCCCCAGAGGACAGCTCACCAGGTCCTTGCAGTATGCTGTGGCTCGAGTGTGTGCGTGGAAACCAAACAGCCATCGCGATAGCATTAAGAGGGGGGGCCCCCCTCCCCGGGTACACAGCCCTCGAGAGACACCAGGCCTGCCAGGGCCGTGATCTCAGACTTCCCAGCCTGGGAGGAATAAATCCTGTTCTGTTCCGTACAAATCGCCCGTTCTCTGGCGTGCTGTGGCCGCAGCACAGGACTGAGACCCCGTCGCCGGGTCGGTGAGTGGTGCTGCCCGCCTCTCTGCAGCTTCCCAGACGTGCTCGTTAATGCCGCCGACCCGCAGACCTGACCTGATCGGCGCTGTGTGCGGGAGCCTGCATGGCGGGGGGAGACCCACAGGCAGGGAGAGGGCAGAGCCAGCACGACCAGGCAGAGAGGGCGGCGTGCAGGTAGCCAGCCAGCAGCCGGGCCCAGGGAGGTGCCACCCGGAAGGCGTCCTACTGCGTGAGGGCGGGGAGAAGGCGCGGAGCCTGCCGTGTGGGCATGGGCTGGCCTCAAGCCTGGCCTTGGCGTTGTCCACCCCCATGGCCCTGCCCAGGGCTTCTGAGGAGTGGGGAGACCGGCCAGTGGTGAACCCCCCAGACCCTCCATCGCAGCCCCTTGCCCCCCACACCTGGCAGGCCCTGGCTCCAGGGAGGGGGCTGTGGCCCTGGCCTGTGGCCATTAGCCCATGAAGGGTCCGAGGGGCCCACAAGGCAAACCGGGGATGGTTGGGGGGCTCTGGTGGGACCACAGGGAACCCACAGGGCCCCCTTCATAGAGCGAGGGGCCATTGGGTGGACGCCCTCACCTCGGCCAGACCCAGCGGTGCGGGGGCTGGTGCCCCCTGACTCCCTACACCCCTCCCCCAGCGGCCCCAGGCCCGGCAGGAGCACCAGAGGGTCAGTCACGTGCATGGCCATCACTGGCCAGTGGCAAGGGCTCACCAAGGGCGTGACGGATGGGGGACCGTCCTACAGAGCCGTGACAAATGTCCCTCCTGCTCACGGGCTCTCTTTGGAATCCTCTAATACTCCTCGAAGGTGAAGTCCCATTTTTCCCCTGTAATCACAGTATTAAACTTTAATGTCCAGTATTAATAAAACATACTCTCCCTAAGAGAGCCACTGGGGGCTGGGACCGAGTGCGCGTGGAGGATGGTCCCTTGATGACTGTGTTTGCTGACTTCCCAGCTGGACCAGGTGCTGGGGGTACAGCTGTGCGGCGGGTTGGGGCTGTGGAGGGTGGGAGCAGCTCCTGTCCCTGTCCCCCCACCTGCGGCAAACCGTGTCTGCTGGTCCCTGCACTGCAGGGTTGGCAAGTGCCGTGGGGGGAGCCATGTCCTGTGGTGGGGGGCGGCAGGGCTGGGATTCGGCTGAAGCCCGTTTCTAGCAGACGACCCTGCTGGGGAGAGGTGGCCCCTGACTGCACTCCAGCCACGCTGGGCAGGTCCTGCTGCCCGGGACACCTTTGAGGGTGTAGGGGAGCCGCTCGTGGTCGGCCAGGACGGTGGGCGCTCGCTGGGGCCGCCCAGCAGCTCTTCACCCCACTCGCCCCCGGCTCTCCCACCAGCTCTGCCCTGGGGGCGCCTGCTGGGTGGCTCCGTGCTGCTCCCCACGTCTGGGAGGTGCCTTGGGCTGGGGTGACCAGCGGGTGCTGTGGGACCCGGGAGGCCGGGTTCCTGTAGCTGGAGCTTCCTTTCCGCTGGGATTTTGCTTCTCCCAGAAACGGCTGTCGTATTGTTTCATGCTGTATCCGGGATGTCAGTCGCCACGACCCCGTCTAAATGTATGATTCAGTGACTTTTCGGTACGGTTGGTCCTTGTTCTTCATGGATTCCATCCTTACGAATTTGCCCACTCGATGAAAGCTCTTCGCGGTCCCGAATCAACACTCCTGGTGCATGCGAGGTCATTTGAGCACACACTCGACGTCCTCTGAGAGCTTTGCGCAGCCCAGGTGGGGCTGCTCTGCGCGCTGCCTTCCTGCTCCGGCCGTCGGACAGCGAGCACGTGTCCTCCTCCGGGTCTGGTCAGTGCTGGCGCTCTGGCCCGCAGCCCAGGCCTCCTGGGCGGATTGCACCCTGGCTGCCACCCCCAAGCGTGTCCCCTCCACACCCCGGGCAAAATGTTTGTTCACGCTTTGGGGAAACATCTCCAATTCTTCAAACAGCCTCTGAGGGGGACACTTTCCTTCCCCCTTAAAGAAACGAAGCTGGGCATAGACTTGCCTGCCCTAGGCCACCCCGTGGAGCGGGGACAGTGTCATTGTCATCTTGCTCAGCCTTCTCCTGGGCAGGCCCTGGGCCCAATCAGTCTTTGCTTCCCCCGAACACCAGCCTGTCCCAGCGCGGCAGGTGCCTGAGGGGTGTTGGTGGGTGCAGAGGATGGGGAGGGGGCGAGGCTCTCAGGTCTGCAGGGGGGCAGAGAGTGGCGACGGCACCCAGGGACTGGGGCTGTGAGGTGAGGCGTTAGGTCTCCCAGGGAGTGGGGACAAAGAGGCTTCGCTGATGGTGCGTGGCAGCTGGAACACGGAGGGCGGGGAGGGGAGAGGAGAATGGGGGCTTTGTGTGCCGCCCTCTCCCCGCACCAGGGCTGGCTTTGCCCTGGCAGCAGGAGCCTCCTGGCCTGCATCCCACCACCTGGAGCCCCAGCCCGGCTGTGTGGCTGGGGCTTGAGGCCCGGGGCTCCCGGGTTCTGAATTCCCAGATGGCGGGGTGCACCCAGGCTCCAAGGCCAGGTCCTGGGACACTTGACCTGGTGGTGGGGGTAAGATTTGGACTCTGGGGCAGCAGGTGGGGGTCCAGCCCCTGGGAGGCATTAGGCACCGAAGCCAGAGCCCCCAAGAACGGCGAAGTCATCTGGAAAAAATCAGGCGGCCTCCATCGGGAGAGGTTTTAACTCCCCCAGTCCTTTTAAATCTCACCTTGGGGTTTAAAATGCCAAGCGAGCAGGGGCTTCCAGGCCATTGCTCACATGGGAGTGGCTCCGCTGTGGTCCACACCTGGCGGGGGGCCCCTCCCGGCCTGGGCCACACAGTGGCCACCCTGGGCCCACAAATGAAAACCACGTAGTCTCCATAAACCCAGCCTCCCCAGGCCGCCTGCCCGGCCCCCGCAGCCCCTTCTCTGTCCGCCTCAGATTCCAGGATGGTCGCGGACCATGGCGGCCCAGCCACCTTTCAAGTGGTCTTTATGCAGCATGGTGGCTTCGGCAGAAAAAGTGCTAAAGCAATTTGGTTCGGATACATTCACTAATGTGAAATTGAAGATTAATTATGATTTCTGCAGAAATCCCATTATGCAAATAATAATCATTTTCTTCTGAAGGCTGCACAGGGGCCGTGAGGCCTGCAGGGCCCTGAGATCCATCTCCCCGGCCCTTGGGGCGCTATCTGTTACAAAACTTTGTCAGACGCATACGGGCGTGGGGCCCTGGCAGCTTTTTGCGTCTTTTTTTAAAAGCTCAGGGACCTTTGGGTAAAACCAATTGGTGCTTTTTTTTTTTCACCCTCAGAACTGCAAACTGCTTTTCAGGTTTAAATGGAAGAATTTTGCTGCTAAAGGTAGAGAGGCGATCAAAACTCCACTCGAAATCACACAAACGAAGTCAGCTGCGCTATTGCTGGGAGAGTCCCAGGACGGGCCACAGGGCTGACAGCGAACGCTTCCGCAAAAAGTGCAGGGCACTTGGGGGGGAACGATCGCTGCCGCTCGGCCAGAAGGTCGTGCCTGTGCTTGGACGCCACTGCGGGCAGACGTGCGTTAGCGCCGGCTCTGCAGACAGACGCAGGAGCGCGTCCAAGCCCTTTGTTCTGTTGTCACCAGAGACTGGGGAGAGGAGGAGAAGGGAAGTGTCATCTGTCTGACATCTTTTTGGGAATGTCACTCCAGGACCAGCTGTGTGCCCCAGGGAGGGCCCTGCCAGCAAAGGCTGGGCCTCCTAGAACACAGGGACACATGGGTTCAGTCGTGGAGGAGGGACGCGGGCAAAATCCCCTCTGAGCTTAACGCAGAGTTGAAGAAAGGTCTGAAAAAGCTAAACATGACCACCCCATGGCCGTGGGGTATTTGTGTTTTGGGCACGTGGCTCAAAGAGAGAAAAAGTGCACACAACTCTTGGCTTTTCTACGATCAGGGGCGCGTCACGCAGTGTGTGGGGTGAGACGTGAGTATTTTTTTGTGATCCGTGTTAAAAATCTAACTTCCGTGAGGTGTGGGGTCTGGCTCAGGGGCGTGTCGAACGGCTCACACGCCCGGCAGCCGTCACACCCGCAATGAAACAGAACAGCTCCTCGCCTGTGTTAGAGGACTTTTTGCTCGAAGCCTTGTGCATGCAGGAAGCTGCAGCGCAGGTGCCGACCTGGAGCCAGGTACCCTCTGCGCTCCCTGCAAGGCGACCCCGCCCGGCTGCCAGCACCGCTGGGGTTCGCCGCTGTCTGAACTTATGTAAATGGAGTCACACCTCATGACCCCTTTGTGCCTGGCTTCTGTCACCTGCGTGTGCTTGTGAGATTGCCCGGTGACCGCTGGAGCTGAGACTGGTTAGCTCTCTTGGCTCCATGCCATCCCATGTGATGGTGGTGTCCGCCTTGTCTATCCATCCTGCCGTGGACAGGTGGTGCCCACGTGGGGACGTTGCTGACCGTGCCGCCGTGAGCACTGCTGTGCGTGTTTTGGTGACGGCGTGCGCACCTGTCCAGCCTAGGGGTGGAACTGCCGCGCCGTGAGCTCGGTGTCGGTTTATTTCGTAAATGCTGCTACTCAGTTTTCCAAAATTTTCCCGAGTTCCGCGCCAAAAGCTGCTTCTAGCGTTCCAGCGGCTCCACGCTCTCACTGACATTCACCGCGGCGGTCTTCCATTCCAGCCCCTCCGGCAAGTGCGCGGGGCGTCTCGTGGCTTTAACGTGCGTTTCCCTGATGAGGACTGACATTTATCTCCGCTTTCCCCAAATGCTTGTGGGGTAACTTTTGTTAAATGCCTGAAGTCTTTCACCCATTTTTTTAATTCTCGGGCGTCTTTTATTTTCACTGATTTGCGGAAGTTCCGTGTATATTCTGGATGTGAGTTCTTTGCAAGATACGTTCATGGCAAACGCTCCCCCTCAGTCTGTGCTTGGCCTTTTCACTTAGTAGCGTCTTATGGTCAGTGCTGGTGTTCTGCTTGAGAAATCTTTGCCTTCCCCAAAGTCATACACAGTTTCTCCTATTTTACCTTCTAGAAGTCTCACTGTCTTTCCTGTTTAGAATCCAGTGTCCAGGGAACGGCTGGTTAGGAATGCTGTGATGTGAGGATGGAGATTTTTTTTCATATCCAGGTGACCCAGCACCATTTCTCGAGAAGACGACCTGTGTGACTGCACTTGGTGTCCCCTGGTGTATGCCGTGTCCCTTTACGTGGGCCAGCTTGTCTCACACGCGCCGGCCACGTTCTCAGTTGTAGCTCCACACTGAGCCTTCAACTCTGGCAGTGAAGGTCCTGCGCTGCCCTTGTCCGCGAGACCGACTCGGCCGGTCTCGAGCTTTTCCATTTCACGCAAACCTGAAAACTGGCTTGTTAACTTCACTAATAAAACCTGTTGGAATTTCAAAATTCACACAGAATTGAGTCTGTGTATTGATTTGGGTGCGAGCGACACCTTCCAGTGTGGCCTCTCCAATCCATGAGCGCGGCTTGGTTCTCCGTGCGAAGTCTCCGTTACTGTTATACGGTGACGTTTTGTAGTTATCTGTGAGAGCTTTTGCATATTTTTAATGTATTCGTAGGCATTTGATTTTTTATGTTCTTGCAAATGATACTGTTTCACTTCTTGGTTATTTTCTTTTCTAAACACAATTATCACAATCAGCCGCTACGGTAAAGTGTCTGACCCCGCTCGTGATGTCTGACCGCCGGCAGTTTCAGGCCTCAGCCCTCCCCTGGGGTCTCGCGTGCTGGTTGGTGGATGAGAAAGTCTGAGAGCGCCCTCCTTTGGTGCTGGCGGGAAGTTCAAGCCGCGCCATCTCCGTGTGGGGGACTCTGGCCCCAGTGCGCCACGGACGCCCTGCCTCGTTCCCCGGCCCCCTCAGCCCCTTTCAGACAGGCGTGGAGTCAGCCTCGGCCTCCCCAGAAAGCCTCCCCTTGTTATCCGCAAACCTCACCATGCTCTCTTGTGTGTGTGCACGCGTGTGTGCACGGTATCAGCGGTACTGACATCTACACCACGCGTTACCCGGAGGGGATGATCGTGTTTCTATTTTGGGGGTAACCCCAACACCAGCCTATAGAAAAGCAGTAGATTTTATACACTGACCTTGTATCCACGTTCCATGGACCATGCTGAGTTTACATAATCATTCTGGTGGTTTTTCTGTGGATTCATTACGATATTTTACCTGTAAAATCATGTTGTCTGCGTATAATAAAAGTTTTATCTTTGTCTTTCCAATCAAGTGACTTTTATTTCCTTTTCTTTCTGTGTCGCACCAGCGAACTTCCGGCGCGGGGGTTAAATGCCTTGTCTCCCTCCTGGTCTCAGGGGAACCGTGTGTTACTCCACCGCAGGCGCGGTACAGGACTCTTGCAGGTGCCTCTGGTCAGGTTAAGCAAGTTGTCTTTACTGTTTTCTAATAACTTGCTTTATCATCAATTCAATTGATTTCTGGCTGATTCCGCTGTGGCCCACACGTGGATCTGGGGTGAATGTCTCCTTCTCTTCTGGGCCTTGGGAGCCTCTCTCGACTCACTCTAGTCCTGCTCTGCCTTCGGAGTTTGCCGAAGCCTGTTTCCTGTCCCAGAATAGGAAAAACTTCGGTTACTATTCGTTATGTGCTTGAAAGGAATGCGCACCGTAGTTTCGGGGAGCTGCGTCACACGTGCTGTGTATCTGTATGACGACCGAATGTTCGAGTCCCCCGCATGCTATACTGAGGTCCGCACCCCCAGGCAATGCCTTTAGGAGGTGGAGCCTTAGGGAGGTGAAGAGGTCGTGAGGGGGATTAGCGCCGTTAGGCAGGGGCCCCAGAGAGCTCCCTCATGCCCCGCAGCTGCGGATGGCGGGGTCGGCTTTCTGCAGATTTCTGCTGTGCGTGAGCTGCCCAGTCCGGGTCCTTTGTACGGCAGCCGAACTGAGACACCCTGTGCAGCAGGTCACATGTTAAACGGCCTTTTCAAGTTATCTATTTTCTCACTGCGTATGTGGTTACGGCCGCAGCAGGTGAAACCTCGCAACGATCATAACTCCGTCCACGGCTCCTTTACGCATCTCAGCCGCAGCCTTCGTGTCTTAAGCTCATTTGTTACGTGCACATTTTTAACGCTACGTTTGCTGACGGATCGACCTTCTCGACCTGCACGAACTGTCCCCTCTGTCTCGACAAGACGTCCTGCTGAGCTTGAGGGCCTGGTTACTGCTCACAGACCGCCGACTTGTCCAGTCTTTTGATTTTTGCATTTCTTTGTAATTAAGGCATGTCACAAGCAGCATATAATTAGTTTTTAAAAAATATAGTCTGACAATCTTTATCTTTCAAGTGGAATGTTTAATACTTCTTTTATTTTTCCTAGACAGGGTCTCACTGTGTTGCCCTGGCTAGAGTGCCGTGGCGTCAGCCTAGCTCACAGCAACCTCAGACTCTTGGGCTCAAGTGATCCTCCTGCCTCAGCCTCCCGAGTAGCTGGGACTACAGGCGTGCGCCACCATGCCTGGCTAATTTTTATATATAATTATATATAATAATACATATATATTTAATATATATATAATACATATATATTTAGTTGTCCAGCTAATTTTTTTCTATTTTTAGTAGAGACAGGGTCTCGCTCTTGCTCAGGTTGGTCTCGAACTCCTGATCTCAAGGGATCCTTCTGCCTTGGCCTCCCAGAGTTCTGGGGTCACAGGTGTGAGCCACTGCACCTGGCTGGAACATTTAGTGCTTTTACATTTAGTATAATTACTGATACTTTGGCTTTAAATCTACCAATTGGCTATTTGCTTTTCTTTTGGGTCCATCTGTTTTTTGATCCTCTTTCCTCCTCTTTTCCTTGTTTTCTTTCTTTTTCTCTCTGTTAACTTGTTAAATATTGTATATGTTACTCTCCTTTTAGTATCTTCCCTAAAAAAGTTAAAATGTGCATCCTTGAGTTATTAACCCATCGTAATCGAGCAGGCCTGTCACTGCCGAGACAACACAGGTACCCCAGAGTATTTAACTCCGTTTACGCCGCCTGCCTGTTGTGCTGCTGCTGTGGCGTACGCCAATCCTACGTGTATTTAAACCCTGTGAGGCATCAGTATTATTGTTCAGTCAAGATTTATTTACATTTAATCACCTGGGTACCCTTTCTATGCACTCGTCTCCTGAATTTCCTTTCTATAGTCCGGGATCCTTTTCCTTCTGCGGCAGAATCTTTAAAAATATTTATATGTGTATGTGTGTATGTGTTTGTGTGTGTATGTTATGTGTTTGTGTGTGTATGTGTGTGTATGTGTGTATTTGCATGTGTGTGTTTGTATGTGTGTATGTGTATGTGCGTGTTTGTGTGCTTGTGTGTATGTGTGTATTTGTGTGTTTGTGTATGTGTGTTTGTGTGTGTGTATGTGTATGTGTGTGTATGTGTATATGCATATATGTTTGGGTATGCATTTGTGTAGGTGTGTATATGTGTGTGTTTGCGTGCATATGTGTATGTACATATGTGTGTATGCATGTATGCGTGTGTCTGTGTATATGTTTGTGTATGTATCTGTTTGCATGTGTATGTGTATGTATGTGTTTGCTTGTGTGTATGTGTATGTGTGTATTTGTGTGCGTGTGTTTGTGTATGTGTGTGTTTGTGTGTGTGTGTGTGTGTGTGTGTGTGTGTATGAGCTACTTCTATCTCAGTTCTGTCAGTTTTTATCTGTCTGCAAATTTCTTGTCCCTCATTTTTTTTTTAAAGAACAACTTTTTTGAGGCATAGTTTACATGTCATAAGATTCATGTTGTAAGTGCACAAGTCAATGAATTTAGTGTATTTACGGAGTTGCACAACTATCGCTGCAGCCTAATTTTATCAGGTTTCCATCATCCTAAAAGAAACATCACCCCGTTTAAAGTCATCCCTCATTCCTTTCCCAGCCTTAGGCAACCTCTAATCGACTTGTGTCTCTATGTATTTGATATTTTTGGACACTGTATTTTAATGGAACCATGTAACATGTGTTCCTTTGTGTCTGGCCTCTCACTGGGCGTAATGTCTTTGAGGTTCATCCACGGTGCAGCGTGAGTCAGTACTTTTTACGGCTTGGTACTATTCCATCGTGTGGATCGACTACACGTTATCACTCAGCACCCGATGGGCTTCTGAGTTGTCTCCTCTTGTTAGCTTTTGTGTATAAGGATACCAGGAACATTTTTGTACCATTTTTGTGTGCACACACATTTTCCTTTCTCTTGGGTACATAACTAGGAGTGGGATTGCCGGCGCCCATGTTAGGCTCTGTGTAACTTTGAAAGGACTGTTGGGTTTTATTTTTGAAGTTGTTTCCTCTCACATTAGACTTCTGAGTTGGCAGCTACTTTATTTTCAGCACCTTTTCTCAGCCCTTTGTAAAATTCCATTTTCCTCTGGCTTCTGTCATTTTTGTCGAGAATTCCATTGCCATATTATTGCTCCTTTGAAGGTGTTTTATGGTTCTAGATTTCCATTTATTATTTTTCATAGATTCCAATTTTCCAGTGAAACTGTCTACTTTATTAAATATACTTGTGTTAAGTTTGTTTCTGATAACTGTACTACATGTCGCCTGTGGGTCTGCTTCTATTGTCTGTTTTTGTTTTTCCTCTCTTGGTTTGCCTGGTGTGTTGACTTCCTGTGGCTTCCATGACAAATCACCACTAACTGGGTGGTTCAAAGCAACAGAATCATATTACCCCACAGTTCTGGGGACCGTAAATCCAAAATCAAGGCGTCAGCGGGGCTGTGCTCCCTCCAGAGCCTTGCAGGGAGGCTGCTTCCTTGAATTTTCCAGCCTCTGTGGCTTTAGGAATTCCTTCCCTGTGGCTGCATCACCCCAAAAATGTGTTTTCAGATCGCACTGCTGCCTCCTCTTCTCTGTGTCTGTCTCCCTCTGCATTATTGCCTAATCTCCCTCTTTCTCATAAGGACATAGGAGGCTGCATTTAGGGCCTACCTGGGTAATGCGGGGTAAGTTTCTTCTCCCAAGATCATTAACTTGATCACATCCACAAGGACCCGTTTTCCCCAAGTAAGGTCACAATCACAGGTCCAGGGATTATATGTGGACATATCATTTTGGGGGTCACCATTCAGCCCACCACACCTGCAATTTTTTTGAATTCTAGACATCGTGCAAAAAATGCTGTAGTGCTCTGGATAATTTACTTCCCCAGAGGGGATTCTCTTCACCTCCTGGCAGGTGGCCACAATAGGGCTGGAACTCCACCATCCAAGTAAGGATCGAGTGGATTCCACCGGTGTGGCTTGTCTGAAGCCTGGTCTGTTTCCAGGCTGCGCTTGCTCCTGGTAGAGTCATTCTGTGGTCCTAGCTGGACGCCTGGGGTGTCTACAGGGGCCTGTTCCCTGGCAGGCTCCGAACCCGTCTCCTGCCTCAGCCGTGGGCCTGCGGACAGCTGTGCTGGGATCCTCTCTGCCGCCGTCTGCCTGGACGTTCAGCTCCAGGCCCAGGTCACGTCCAGCTGTGGATCAGGTTCTCAGACTTCCTTCTCCGCACTTCCCTCTCTCTAGGATGGTGGTCGGCCTCTCATATCCCGGCTGCCTTGGTAGCGCTTTGACTTTACATGCGTGTATTTCAGAGTTTCAAGTTGCATCGGCAGTGGATTTGTCTGCTATAATCTACTCCACCGTAGTGGAAGGTAAAATGGATCATAATGTACAATTAAAATTATTTAAAAACGGAGTTGAAATGCAGTTATTTCTTTACAAAACTGAACTGTGACCCAGATGGATCAACCACGGAGAGTTGATTGTCTTCCTGGACAATTTCTTTAACTGTTTAGAAATAACGTGGCAGCGCGTCGTGAGCGTATTCGAAAGTCCATCCGGATTCTGCGGAGAGCGCGGAGGATGCTCCGCGAGGCCCCCGAGGCCCACGCGGGGATGAGGGAATCTCTGGCCTCTGCCTCTCGAGGCCGGCTGTTCAACCTGCCTCCTGAACGTCACGTGCGGCACGGAGGTGCCCATTGTGCTGTGAGTAGGGGCACACCCCGCCCCCAAACCCTGGCTCCTCCTCGGACCAATGGGTGACACAGCCGACCCGTGTCCCGCTTCTCTCAATCTGCAACGGGAATGGTGACAGCAGGCATTGGATTGGATGTGCGCAAGGCATCCCGTAGGACGGGGTCTCGGCAGGGGCAGGCACTCAGTGGGAGCTGTGGATAGTTTCTCTGTAACTCCACGTCCTGTTTTTGTCTGAGCGCCCAGAGCCACCAGTGAGAGCCGCCGAGTGCATCTGCCGTTTCTGGGACCTGCAGCGGGAAGAGGAATCAGAGCTTAATGGAGAGAGAGTGTTGGGAAAGACAGAAACCGCATAAGGACCAGCTCACCCCTCCGGCTGGGTATGGCCGTCTCGGGAGTGTGCCAGTGACATCCCTGTGCATCTGCGTTCTAGGCCACCAGCCCTGCCCGCGTCTCCTCCTGGCCCCCACCTAATCGCGCAGCCTCCCTTCTCAGCCCACCTTAGCCACGACTGCAGCCGCGTGAGATCTTTAACGTCTAGAAATGGGCTTAATCGGGAATTTGTGCCCTGGAGAATGGAGCTAAACTGAATCCCCAGAGAGAGTCCCAGCTGGGAAGCTGGTTTTCAGTCTGCACGGGGGTGGGGGCGTGGGGGGTGTTTCATTCTTTTCGGCCTGAGCGGGGGATGCCAGCGTTCTCCAACACGATGCTTTTCCCAGAAAAGTTCAGCACGAGGTGGGGGCATGAGGTGGCATCTGCCATCTGACCTCGGAGAGGTCTGGAATCCTCCGTGAGGTCTCGCTCGTACGTGCAAAGTTTACGCTTGTGCATCTGTCAGAGCAGGGGAGGCCGACGGGGCCTGGCGTGAGCCCTGGCACCTCCTGGCTTGTTTCCTGCTCCCATCTCAGTCCCATGGGATCTGGGGGGGTTCTCCCTAGTGGGGCTTCCAGGTGGCGTCCCAGGCTCCCAGCCACTTCCTTCTGCAACACACGAATCAGAGAAGGGAGCAGGGACGTCACCTGACTGTTAATGACCTCCTGCCGCTTGGGTTTCTATTGGCGGGACCCAGGCACATGACTGGCAGGCTGGGCGTTCGGCAAGGACCAAGTTTCTGCCACTGTTTGCTGCTGTGCGGGCAGCGAGGGTGTCAACACGTGGCGCGGGGAAGGGAGAGGTCGTGTCCTTCCAGGTTCCTGAACAAGGAGAAAGACCAGGACCACCTGCAGCGGCTGACCTGTCCCAAATTCACACGTTGAAGTTCTGACCCCCAGGGCCGCAGGAAGTGGCTATATTTGGACACAGGGTCTTTGAAGAGGTAATTAAAGTTAAACGAGGTCTTTCCGGCGGGTCCCAGTCCAGTGCGGCTGCCGTCCTTACAAGAGAGCAGGTCACAGACACGCAGGGGGACGACCCCGTGAGGACATGGACAGGAGGCGGCGTCTGCCAGCCCAGGAGAGGCCTCGGGGGGAGCAGCCCCGCGGCACCCTGACCTTCCAGCCTGCAGGACTGCGACCCCACGTTCCTGCTGTTGAAGCTGCCCCGTGGGTGGTGCACAGGGACACATGGCAGAGACATGGCGGGACTGTCACAGTGTCTGCTGTTGCCTGCGCAAATGACGAAACATGTGTCACGGCTATGTGTGTTCTACAGCTGGAAAGAACTAGACTCTTTTAGGAAATATATTTCATTTATTTTAAAATTGCTTTTTAAAAATTGAGGAATAAATATGGTACGTATCTTGCATGCATGCGTTCCGGAATGGCTAAGCCGAGTTAATTGAAGTGCGTGACCTCACAAACATTTAAAAAATCTACTCAGTGATTTTAAAGAAGGCAATAAAATCATTAATAGCTGCAGTCACTGTGTTCTGTGATCGGTCCCTCGAACTCGTTCCTCCCGTCCAACGGAAGCTCTGTGCCCTTTGACCCCAGCTCTCCCCACCCCCACTGCTGGTAACCACCGTGCTACTCTCCACTTCTAGAGCTCAACTTTTTACACTTATTTCACCTAATGTAATGTCTGGGTTTGCCATGTTGTCACAGATGGCAGGGTTTCCTCCTCTTTTCAGGCTGGGTCGTGTCCCACTGCGTGTGCTCCGCGTTCTCTCCGCCCACTGACGCGCACGTGTGTTGATCCGTGTCTCGGCCGCCGTGAACAGTGCCGCGGTGAGCTCGGGGCGCGGAGGTCTCCTTAGCACGCTGATTTCCTTTCCCTGGATGTGTTCCCGACAGTGGGGTTGCTGGACCACAGAGTGGGTCTGTTTTTAGATTTCGCACGAACCGTTAACCGTTTCCACCAATACTCCCGCCAGCGGTGTACGGGGCTCCCTTCTCTGCACATCCTCACTGCGACTTGGCATCTGTTGTCTTTCTGACCACAGTCGTTCATTGTGGTTGTGATCTGCATCTCTGGTGACTACGAGCTGAGCATTTTTGCCTGTACCTGTCGGCCATTTGTGTGTCTTCTTTTGGGATGCCAGATAGTGTGATGCCTCCAGCTTTGTTTTGCTTAAATTGCTTTGGCTAATTGGGGCCCTTTGTGTTTCCATACAAATTTTATGATTGTTTTCCTAAATCTGTGAAAAATGTCATTGGCATTTTGATAAGGATTGCATCGAATATGCAGATCACTTTGAGTGGTGTGGACATCTTGACAATATTAGCTCTTTCAATCCATGAACATGGGATGTCTTTCCATTTATTTGTGTTTTTTCCCATTTCTCTTGCCAATGTTTTATAGTTTTCACTGTACAAGTGTTTCACCTCCCTAGTTAAATTAATTTCTAAGTGTTTTATTTTATTTTTTTGTAGCTATTATAAATGGGTTTATTTTGATTTCTTTTTCTGATAATTTGTTGTTAGTACATAGGAATGCTACTGATTTTTGTATGTTGGTTTTGTAGCCTGTAGCTTTACTGAATTTGTTTATCATGTGTAAGAGTTTTTTGGTGGAGTCTTTAGGGTTTTGTGTATATAAGATCATGTCATTTGCAAACAGGAACAATTTATAATAATGTCTTCTTTTCCAATTATGGCATCTTTTATTACTTTGTCTTGCCTAATGGCTCTGGTTAGGACTCTAGGAAAGATATTTTTAAGAAAGAATGATCATGAGCTCCTGGAGTGATGCTGACACCACGTCCTGGAGGGAAAATTCTCAGCCATGTGCAAAAACGGGCATTCTCCGGACATGCTGGCTCAGCACGTCTTTGTGACTGGTCACTATTGTCAAAAATCTTAAGAATTGGAAGCAGACATGCAGGCATTTTTGTGTTTACCTGGGAAGAGGCCCCTGGCCCAGCCATCTCCTGGGCCTCGCCCTGGTCTCAGCTCCTCCTGTGGTGTCCACCTCAGGCCCTGTCGAGTGCCAGCTGGCATCACCTTTGTTCCACCTCAGTGCTCAGGTTGGTGCCTGGCTCGGATCCTACAATAGTTACTGACTGAGCGAAGGAGCCACACAGAGTGTCTGACCCCAATCTTCTCTCACCTGATCGAGGCCCCAGTGACCCCATCAGCGGCCGCGACAGGCCACCAAGGGCGGAGGGAGGGCAGTGGAATCTCCATCCCGGAGGAGAGGGCCTGGGGGGCCGTGGGCGATCGTGGCAGAATCCACTCTTCTCTCTTCGCACCCAATGGCCCTTTGAGCACAGGAGAAGCCTGGGGTGACCAGCTCACCCCCACTTGCTAGGACTGTCCTGGTTTTAAACTGGAAAGTCCTGGAGCCTGGAAACCCCCCGTGCCCTGGGTACGTCAGCGGGGGCCTGGGGTGGTTCTCCTTGGGCTCGGGTGTGGTGGGAGGGCCCTCCTATCACATCTGCTCGTCTCTGCACGTGCTTGGTGCGGGTCTGGCCCTGCAGAGGGATGGAGGGCCGGGGCCTGGCTGGCTCCTTCTGTCCTTTGGGCCTCAGTCTCATGTTGCCAGCTCACAGTGACTTTCTGTCTGCCCCCTCGAGGAAGCTCTTCCTGGTCACTCTCTGACCTCACTCTGCTCATCTCCTCTTAGACTTTGCACAGTTTGTAAAACACGCAGATTTACTTGTTTATTTCCTTGCTTGTGCCTCGTTCCAGGACCACAGTGGTGAGGTGGGCAGCACCATTGTCCGCGGCGGCGGACACCACCAGGGTCCCAGGCAGCCCGGCGGCATCTCCGCACGTGGCTTCCCCTTCTGCAGAGCTGAGCCGCGCTGGCGGACACCTGGGAGTGCCTGACGGGGACGGGGAGGGGCGACCTGTCCCCCCACTGTGCAGCCACCTGTGCGGTGCCCATTGAAGGCCTCGTCTAAACGCTGGGCAGCAGGTGCCCGGAGAAGGGTCTCCCCAGGCCAGGTGCCAGGGAGGGGCCGGCGGCCCGGCAGGGCGGCTGGGAGAGCTCGGCTTCTGACTTTGGGGCCCACATCGTGTGCCTGGAGTTTTGCCCTTTTCTGCACCCAGAGTGTCGGGGGCTTGGTATGTGAGCCATCCCCTTGAAGGCCAAAGGCCCAGAAGAGTTAGGACCCTCCACTTGGGGAGGGACAGAAGCCAGGGGTTTCACTTCATCTTTTTTATTTTTGAATTTTTAGATCCACTTTATTGAGGCATAATTTACTTATAATAAGATGCGCCCATTAGAATGCATTTTGTTAGAATGGCTATTGTTAAAAACAATCAGTAACTAACGAAGGTGGGTGAGGACGTGGAGAAACTCAAATCCTTACGCCACTTGGTGGAAACGTAGGACAGCTCAGCCGCGGTGGGACCGGTGTGGCGCTTCCTCGAAGAAAACGAAGCAGAAGTCCCACGTGACCCAGCAGTTGCCCCCCCGGGTGTACACCCAGAAGAACAGAAAGCAGGGACCCGAACAGACATTTGTACGCTAACGCACAGATGGCAGCGGAGCTCCCAGTGCCCGAGAGGTGGGAATGGTCCAAACATCCACTGGCAGGTGAATAAACAGGACGTGCCACAGTGTCGCCCCTTGTCCCCGGTTTCACTTTCCACAGTTTCAGTTACCTGCAGCCAACCACGTTCCGAAGGTATTAAGTGGAAAGCTCCAGAAATAAAAGCTTCATCATTCGAGTGATGAGCTGTGCTGAGTAGAGCGAGGAAACCCCGCCCGGGCCGAGGGTCATGGCTTTGTTCACCGTGTCCCTGCTGTCTGCACTGCCTGCCTTGGTCACTCAGCAGCTGTCTCAGTCCCCGCACCAGCTGTCCCGGCGTCGCGATGCTTGTGTTCACGCGGCTCTTATTTGGCACAATGATGGGCCCAAAGCACAAAAGTGGCGATCGTGGCAATTCAATAGCCCAAAGTGCTTCTTTTAAGGCAAAAGGTGAAAGTTCTGACTTAGGAAGGAAAGAAAAAAATTGCCTGGTGAGGCTGCTAGGATCTGGGGTGAGAACGAGGCTTCGATCCATGAAACCGTTGAGAAGGAGAAAGAAATTCACGTGAGTCTCGCTGTGGCACCGTACGTTGCAAAGTGCACGGCAGATCTTAGGCGGAAAGGCGTCATGCTGTGGGCATGGACACCATGTGCTGCACCGGGGAGCTTCCAGCCCGTACAGAGACCTCCGCAAGGGCTCCCCTGAAACGAGCGACCCAGCCATTTACCGCAAGGAAGGGAGGATCCCACCGATTGGGGAACACAGGTCAGCGGTGGCCAAACGCTAAGTCACGACGCCTGTGTCGTTCACCCTCTTCATCTCGTCACGGAGCCGGTGCGTCATCGCTCACACCACAGGAAGGGTGGATACAGGACAGCGCGGTGTTCTGAGAGACAATGAGGCCACGTTCGTGTAACTTTGTTACAGTTTATTGGTGTCATTGTCCCATTTTACTACGGTTGTTAATCTCTTACTGTACCTAGTCTGTAAATTAGACTTTATCATCAATATGAATATGTAGGAAAATATCACATACACAGGGTTTGATGCTATCTGCAATTTCAGGCATCCACTGGGGGTTCTGGAATGTACCTTCCAAGGAAAAAGGGGACGACTGTATACACATGCAATGATGTGTCAGCCTTCAAAGGGAATAAAGCCCTGACGTGTGCTACGGCATGGATGAGCCTCGAGGACAGTGCGCTCGGTCACAGAAGCCAGTCACGAAAGGACAAGTGCAGGATGACCCGCTCCGATGAGGCCCCCTGAGTAGCCAGATCCACAGAGACAGAAAGTAGAGCTGGGGGTGCCGGGGCCGTGGGAGGGGTGGGAGCTGGTGTCTGATGGGACAGAGGTTTGGTGGGAAAATGAGAAGGTCCTGGAAATGGATGGTGGAGATGGTTGCGCAAAAGGATGATACGTTCATACGTTTTCAGATACATTCGTGCTGCTGTGTGTGGCGGTAGATTCTCTTGTGTTGCTGGGCTGTCTCCGTCGTGTGTATCTGTCTGCCTTGCACCCACCCCCTGCATGGACCTGTGCTTCGTATCCGCTGTGCACATCCACACATCATATCCACGGTGAGCCCATTCGTGCACCCATACATTGTATCCACTGTGTATATACAAAAGTATATCTATATATGGTCTCTATGTGCTGCATTTACCCATACATTGTATCTACTATTTTATACACACACACACACACACACACACTGTACCCATTGCATTTGTCCTTTGTATAGATCTGTGGTCCCCAACCCCTGGGCTGCTCTCCAGTACCGGTCCGTGGCCTGTTAGGAATTGGGCCACTCATCACTGCCTGAGCTCCGCTCCCCTTCCTCCCTCCTCTCCACTAGTCCATGGAAAAATTGTCTTCCATGAAACTGGGTCCCTGGTCCAAACAGGCTGGGACGGCTGGTGTGGATGAACCACAGGGTGTTCATCCATTAGCCTTTTGATGTGGGCTTGGTGACTTCCAGCCAGGGCCGCTATGAATACCGCCGCTGTGAACGTGCCCTGCAAGCTCCCGGGTGGGTGCGCGTTTTCATTCCCTGGGCAAACACCTGGGAGCGGGACGCTGGGTCCTGCGGTAAGTGTGGGTCTCACTTTGCAGGAAGCCGCCGAGCTGCTTTGCCAAGTGGCTGCGCCGTGGCTAACTGATTCCGGTTGCTCCCTGTGCTCGCGGCACGCGGCATTGCCACACTTTTTCCTTCTACTCATCCTGAAGGTTTTGTTATTTTATGTTCATCATTTTTTTCTGCTTTAAATTTTTAAAAAACTTTTAAACCAACAGATAAAAATAATTTATATGTATTGAGTACAATGCCGTGGCATGGCCAGTTTTCTTTTCTGCTCTTGATCAGCATCTCCATGGCTCCCTGTGCGGCCCCATTTGGCCCCATTTGGCCTCGACCTGCCACCTGCCTCCAGGCCAGGGAGGGGCCCAGTCCAGCCGGTGGCAGATGTTCGCTGTGCCCAGCTCTGCGCTGTGAGCCTGGGCTGCAGACACAGCCTGAGGTGGGGGCTGGTCCTGCCGTCAGGGGCTCACCCCCACCGAGAGCTGAGACCGCATTCAGGGGGTGACTCCTGGGACCCCCAGCACCAACTCCTGGCCCTCAGGGCACTGCCAGAGGAGACGGAAGTCTCCTGGTTGGAGAAGAGCCTGCAGAGAACGGAGAGGAGGGAAGGCTGCTGTGGGGTGGACGGCACCCCCCAACTCAGGCCAGGGCCAGGCTGTGTACGGCTGGACATCCGCCCCTTGTGCTTGCCCGGCCCCCGGGGCAGTGACAGCTCCAGTTGCAGGTGACGGTGCAGGCTTGAGGCGGGCTACCCAGGCAAGCCCCTGGGAGGGGAGGGGAGTGTGGGTCAGGGGTGCTGCTCAGGGACCCCAGGTCCAGAAATGAGCAGGGGCAGCGTCCCAGCGTTGTCTCCTGTCAGGGCCTCCCCCGTCACACGGGCAGCCCCTGCCTGCAGTGTCACAGCCTGGCCTAGACGTCCGGGTGTGTAGGAGCCTGCGGGGGAGCGTGGGGGAGGATCCTACTCAGTGGGGTCTTGGACGTTCCCGTGGGGAGTTCCTTCTAGAGAAGCCATGGCTGCCGCCCAGGGCACCAAGGGGGTGCAGGTGGGTGAGGGATTGTGTTCCTCTGGGTAAGCGAGGTGCAGACCAAGGCCAAGACCCTGTAAGGAGGTGGCAGAACCTGAACTCTGCTGGGAGTCCTGATGTCCGGCAGAGCAGGTCAGCGGTGGGCAGGGCTTGTCCCCTGCCCCCTCCAGGGGGTCTCATTGTTTCTCTCCTGTAGTCTTGGAGTTCGGGACTTTTTTTGTTTTTTGTTTAAATTTAAACAACTGCCTTCATTAAGTGATGATCATTTCAGTTTCTCTTTTAAAAGAATTAATCAGAGACATCCCCAGCTGCCAAGCCGAGGTCTGATCAGCGTGATAACCAGCGTGCCCACACGGCGGTGGTGAGGTTCCAGCCTCGAGCACGGAAACTCGACATTCCTCACAGCCTGGAAATGCAGGATTTCTGTCCAGGCTGTTGTAACGCTGAGCCCAGCTTGAGAGACCCTGTCTCCCTCTTGGAAGCCCCCCACTGGGGCTGGGCTGGGCCGTGCTCTGTGGGGCTGCCCTGCTCCCCTTTTTATCCCTGCCCCTGCAGGAAGCTTCTAGAACCCTCCTCAACTATCTGGTCTGAAGGTTGCAAGCGGGGAAGCCGGGCCCCAGGCCAGCCCTCCGCCCACGGGCTCAGCTCTGCTATCTTGCCCTCCGTCGCCTGAGTGAAACGTGATCCACAAAATGCCTTCGTGGTAACCCTACCCTGGGCAGCGCGATAGCATCTCGTGGCGTGACGGCAGGAACTCGCAAGCATGGAGCTAATAACGCCGCTCTCGGAAGGCGCGGCTGGCAGAGGGCGGGAATAAAAGGGGCCGGTGTGGCTGTAATTGGGACCATGTGAACTTCCTCGGAGGAGGATTAGGAAGGGAGACAGGCCTTGCCCACGAAGATTAGTTTCAATTAGACGGGCTGGAGGCGAAAGGCCGGCCCTGGGAAGATTAAAACGCGGACAGCGTTTCCACATGGAGGCTCCACCGCGCAGGGGCCGCGGGACCCACCGGGGGAGGCGGAGGCTGCGAGTTGGGAGGACCGGGGTTGATTCGGTGGATTCATTGCTGGTTTGGCTTCTGGGCCTTCCCGGCCTCCAACCTGGGCACCTTTCAGAGATTCGCTTGTGGGTGGGATGGGCCCAGCCGGTCGGGGGCGCCCGGCCACTCAGAGCTCTTGCTCTGGGCCAGCCACTGTGGGACCCAAACCGTGTGGTGAGGTTTCTGGGGGCCATGCGGGGCCTTCCGGGCCAGTGACCTTGGCAGATGTCCCTGGGATGGTCAAAGGGTTTCAAACTGCCACGCTGGTGCCCCTTCTGCACCCCACCCTGGGTCTTCTCTCCTTCCTCCCCCTCCCTGCTTCCCTCCTCTCTGGACTCTGGCCTCTGCTACTTCGAGAACAGTTTTCTCAAACACAACCTTGAACGCAAGCGTCTACAACGTGGACGCGGATGTTTTCGGGAGGGGGGCAGTCCTCTCTGCACTTCCGGTCCTGCGGTGGCCACCGCCCCTTGGAGCTCAGGGGAGACCCGAACAGCCAGGCTGGGGGCTCATGCTCCCCCCTTCCCCCTCCCCCTTGTCTCGGGGGGGGGCATCCCCTCCCCTCCACTCCTCCTCCCCCTCTTTCCTTCCTTCCTCCCGCCAAGGTCCAACGGTGTGTCCTGTGTCCCCTCCGTGTCCCGACTTGCCTTCTTTCTGTTTGTGCGGACAGCCAGAAAGTGCCATCCCGGCCCACTCAAGGGGAGGGTGAGAGGCAGCGAGGCCAGGGCACCGGGGCGCTGGGCTCCCACGCGCCCAGCTGAAGTTCCTGCTTAGCTCCCTGTGGGCAGGAGGTGCTCGGCCCGTGGGCCTCCAGTCCCCATCTGTGAGGTGAGCACGTCGGGCGGAACCTGGAGCTGCCCAACCGATGCTGCTTTTCCCTCCGTCACCCTGCACTTGGGAGAGGCGGGGGCCAGTCCTGCGGTGGGTCACTGTCCCCTCCCTCAGCGCAGGTCACAGCCCAAGGCCCCAGGGAGAGGTCTGGGCTCTGCGGTGGGTCCCCTGCATGGGGTCTTGGGCAGCACCGTGTCCTGGCGTCAGGTGTGGCTGGCACCTGTGCCCGCACCTCACAGGCAGGGCTGGCACCTCCCGGCCTTCCTCGGGCCGCTCCCCCCAGGCGCTCCAAGCACGCAGTGTGCGCTTGTGTTTTATAAATCCTTCCCGTTGTAATGACAGCTAAATTATGGAAAATGCATTTTCACAGCTGGTGAGAAAAACCATTAGCATTAATCAAGGACCCAGGCTCGTTGGGGATTCACAGGCTGAGTTTTGTTGGCGAAGCCACGGACGTGCTCACAGTCATCAGCGGGTTCGTCCCCAACGGGGCCAGTCATTCATCCTCACGGGTACTTGGGACGCCTCCTCGCTCGGCGCCCAGGGCTGGGCTCGGCACTGGCTCCTGGGGGTCCCTGTGGCACCCTTCCGTTCGCCTGGTGGGGCCTCTGGATCTCAGTGACCCCCACAGCTAAGGGCCAGGGGACACAGTCCTGGTCACAGTAAGGACAGGGCCCCTTGCTCTCCTGGTGTCCCTCAGGGTGGCCCACCAGACATGTGGCCAGGAGCCCCAGCGTCCTCTGCGAACCCAGGGCCGTCTCGGGCCCGTGTGGTCCTGACCTCGGTTGCCCCGGGCAGCCTGGTGCCCGGCACGGCAGATGCGCAGAGACGGGAGGGTGCCGATACGGGAGCAGCCACGCCATCAGCCAGAACCTATATTTTGGACACTGGCCACATTAAAGCACCATGCTGGGGCAATTTTTTAGAAATTTTTATTTTGGAATAACTATAGATTAACAGAAAAATGAGGAAGAGCACAGAGAGTGCCCGCACACCCCTCTTTTTGGGATTCTCTCTGAAACCCCCATAGCCCCAGGCTAATCAGGAGGAAAACATCAGAAAAGCCCAGGATGGAGGCTTCTCGCAAACAGTCAGTTGTCCCAAGGGCTGGCCCACGCCCCTCGCCCCCACCCCCGGTACCGCGTCGCACCGTGTACGCGTCACACACAGACACGCCGGGGCGCGCCGCTGTGGCCCAGCCCCAGCTTGAGTGGGAGCTCACGTTGCCATCAGCGCCGCACACGCTCAGCAGCGCATGGACGGCCCCGCGCCTGGTGTGCCCAGCCCCACCCAGGCCGAGCCTCCGTTCCTCCCCCAAGCGCGGCTCCGCAACGACCCCCACATGGTCCTCCTGCCCTGGCTCCCTGTCCCCTAGAGTCCCCTAACACGCTGGCCTCTCTCGCCCTGTCCGTTCCTGAAAACCCAACTTAAGTCCCTGGGCCTAAAGGGCCTCCCTCCCCCGGCACCCCTGAGCAGCAGTGACTCTTTGTCCCTGACTCTCCGAGGCTGAGGCAGCTCCAATCTCCCCCACACCCCTTTAAAAACCACCCTGGCAGCTCTAGGTGGGGGTGTGTGCACTGGTTCTATACACATGTATGTACACACAGGTACCTGCACACATGCACACGTGTACTCAGGTATGTGCACGTATGTGTGACCTGTGTGTGCACATGTGTACGTGGCCACCGTGGACATATATGCACACACGTGTTGGCACACACCCATGCCGTGTCTACCTCTGCTGAGAGGCACACGGGGACACCTGCTGGCCATGGCAGCGGGTCTGGTCTCTGAGATCACCCCAGTGATGTAGCCATAGATCTTGGACTAACGGATGATTCCGGGGCTGGGATGGGGAAATACAACACGTGTGTGGGGCACCTTGTGGTGCCAGAAAGTGGAGGAACCTGAACAACGAGACAAAGGGCTTGGCCGTGGGGCACAGGCCAGCCGGGCAGCGCCCAGGGCCGAGGCCGGAGCCGCGTGGGCAGAGCGCAGCGAGGTGTTGGATCGTAGCTCAAAGCATGATATGCCCAAGTTCACGCCGATGCAAATGAGTGGCTGGGAAAGGAAGGAAGGAAGGAAAAAGGAGGACGGGTGGGAGGGAGAAGGGACAGCAACTCTGGCAGGTGGTGGAGCCGAACGCCCCCACCCCCATTTGTCACTGGAGAGACACCTGGTGGACTCCACTCTAACCAGTGCTGGGCTGCCGGCTTGGATGGGCGTAGCTCCCGGCCGGTGTCACAGAGGGGACAGCCCGGGGAGCTCAGAGAAGAGTTACCTGCCCTGGGTCACGAAGCCTTCTCTGCCCCCCTCACCCCCCACCCGGCTGAGGGACTGCAGGGCTCTAGCCTCACCGTATGGAGGAGGACACTTTTCTTCTTGAACTTAAGCGTCTGCAACTTGGGAAGTTTCCCAGGGTGGGGCGGCCACCACGGGATTTGTGGGTCTGGCTGACGGTTAGTGTCCCTGGAGCTCAGGAGTAGACTAGACTCCAGGACTGGGGGACAGGCTGGGGCCACAGCCTCGTGTTGGGGGCCCCATGGGGAGTCCCGGCTCGACAATTGCTCCCTGGGTGACTTTGGACACCTGTCAGATGTCCCTGTGCCTCCATTTCCTCGTCTGTAAGGGGGGGGCGATGCCAGCACCTGCCCCCCAGGGTTGGTGGTCCCGGAGCCAGCAGAACACGGGGTCCACTGTCAACATGCGCTGGAAGTGGGGCACACGTTCTGCATGGTTAGAACCAAGTCAGCGGTGATTTTGCAAATGGAGCGAAAGCATTTCCCATGTCTGGGGGGCCCACACTGTTACTGGGGACCCCACAGGCTGACTTCTGCCACCCACACTGCCTGGCCACAGGACCCCTCAGACCCCTGCCCATGTAGCTAGTCTGGGGCTGGAGAGGACACCGTCCCACTCAGAGACATCTACAAGCTCAGGGCATCCCACGAGGCCATGCCTGGGGCCTGCCACCCCAGGCTGGCAGGACGCCTCTGGTCGGAGCCACGCGGCGGGTGAGCTCTCAGAATTCCGCTTTCCGGACGCTCGGGCAGGGCCGTCGGGGGAGGTGGTGGAGGGCTCTTGCTGCTGACGTCCATCTGTGCCCAGTGAGCCTCGCCCATGGGCACAGGGTCGGGCACCCTGGGGACACCCCTACTGCCACTGTCTGCAGTGGACAAGCCCTCACCCGCCTAGGGAGTTGGGGGCCACGCCCTCCCCTTGTGGGGAACAAGGGCTGTGTTCTCAGAGTTTTGTGTCATCTCTGTAACCTTTTAAAAATCAAGTGAGCCACACATAGCAGCAAGCCACCCGGGCTTTCCCCGGGTTGGGGACATCTGTGATAGCTGAGTTCTCGTGCTGTCCCTGGGGCCACAAGAGGATGTGCTTTCCTGTGACTCTTCAGTGTCCCCTCTGGCCCTATGGCCTGGGGACAGTGTCGTTGTCCTGCCAGCTGTTTCCTGCTCTCCAGGAGAGCTGGGGACAGGCAGACTTAGAGGTGGCTGGCACTGAGATCCCTTCAGAGCGACCAGCGGGGGTGGAGGCCCCAGGGAAGCCCAGGAGCTGCTCTGAGGACAACTCGCCCTGCACAGGACGAATCGGGGGAATAAGCCGGCTGGACCCGGTCCTGGGGTGCAGGGGTTGCTCACCAGACACTCGCTCTTTGGTGCCGGGTAAAGTCTCCCTGGAGGGAGGTTTCAGGGAGGCTGCGTCCACAGGGTCCTCACGCATCGACAGCGCCTTGGCCACAGATAAAACCCCTTCCAACAGTCGGGCCCAGGCCCAGAAGGCTCCTCCCCAGGACAGAGACTGGCACTCACTTGGGGGGCTCTGACTCCTGGGGGGCCCCCCTTGGGCCAAACATGCCCAGCTCCTTCTTAAAGTCAAAGCTGACATAGAAACTCCCCCACCCTCCCTGGGAGCCGGAGGACAAGGGCCTCTGGGGCCGGACAAGCCCTCCTGCTTTGACGAGGTTCCTGGTGGGCCTGGGCACGGCCTCTGCGAGGGACCAGCCTGTTCTGCCACCCAGAGGCCAGCGTTGCCCACGCTAAACCAGATCCTTCCCGAACACTCAGGGGTCCGGGAAGGGTGACAGAGCCCTCAACCTGCGACTGTCTACGCAGAGCGTGGGCCCAGCCTGGGGAGCAGGGGCCACTCGTATCTGCGCACAGGGTTGGAGGGCGTGGGGTGGCCCAGCCCACCAGACAGATGTTTTCTGGGGCAACGATCACCCAGGTTCATTTACTCTCAATAAACTTGTCGTCTGCCCTGCAGAGGCTGGAGTCCACCCCGCTGTGAACCCAACCAGTATCCAAAGGGTGGCCCGTTGATTCTTTATCAGGCAGAAGTGAGAGATACGAACCTCGCCCCCACCCCGGGCGGCGCGCACCCTGGTGAGCCCGGACTCACACCTGGAGACGTCTGGTGGCCCACTCAGCCCCCAGCGCCAGCATATGCCGGCACACGGAGGGTCCCCGTCCTCCACTGAGTGAGCTGGACTGAAGCACATTTCATTTGTTAAATTTAGTGTAAACGTCAGGTGAGATTGATCAGGGTTTTAAAGGCTCTGTTCATTTGGGGCTGAACCAACAGCGTGTCAGGCTTTGAGCCGCAAATTCTTAAAAGTAAACTCAGGTAATGATCAATTTGTTGGCGATAGCCCGCAATAAATACCCGATTCCCCCATCTGGCCAGACGGCCTGAGCGTGCTGATGGGAACTGATTGCCTCAGGTGGGGCTGTTGCCAGACAGGCCCCTCCACATTTGCTGCCTCCTGGGTGGGATGACAGGGTCCGGCCCATCCCAGCCCGCGGAGGACTTCCCTTTGTGGGCGTAACCTATCAGGGGCCTGCGGGCCCCAGAAGCTCCTAGAAGTAAAGCCCCGGCACTTCCTAAGGGGGGGCCACCAGGTGACCACGTTAGGGACGGGAGCTCTGCCGCTGGCCTCTTCCCAGACCCCCACCTGCGCCCCCTCCCGCCCAGACACATAGCTCTGAGAGGAGCCCACGCCGTCGGCCCTTTTCACCTTGGGCTGCCCAGACGCGTGCGATTGCCCAGGGTAGCCCAGCCCCCACCTCTGCCTGGCCCACAGTGTCACCGAGAAGTGACTTCTGGAAAGCACCAAAGAGGCAAAACCCACAACCAAGGTGGCTCCAGCCGCCTGCTCCAGGGAGAGAGGCAGGCTGGCCCTGGACTGAGGGCGCTGCCCAGGGAGGACCCGTGGCCCCCACCAGGCCCCACATACCCCACCAGGACCCAGCTAGGGCACTCTTGGGCAAGGACGCGCTTCCCCCAGCCCTGCAGCCTTTGGGGAGGGCCCAGCTCCAGACTGGGGTTCCCACAGGCCTGGATGGGATGGAAAACGACAGCGTCCACATCCTGGCTGCAGTCAGAGACTGCGGCCCTGGAAGGGTCTGGAAAGGGCCTGACAGCAGGACTCTCGTCCCATCCCCGGTGGTCCGGCTCCCCCCCCACCCCCGTGATGTCCTGGAGCCAGGGTGGCCCCATGAAGGCTTAGGTGGGTTCCACTCAGGTGGGCAAACCCCTGGGGTCTTTTCCTGCTCCTCATAGACGCCCCCACCTCAGCTTTGAACTCCCACGGGGGTGGGGGCGGCTCTGGGGGCCGGGCCTGCGGGAGGGAAATAGATATCAACAAACCTCCATCCCGAGATCAAACCGCTTCCTCCTGCCGCCCCCGCATCCCCGGCCCTCCCCCGGCCCGGCCCCCCACCGCCACCACCGTCCCAGCCCACGTGCCGGGCTCAGGGCTCCCAAGGAGGGGCGGGGGGTGGGCGCGGGGTGACTGGGCTGGCCGTGGGGGACTGAGGGGCTGCCAGCGGTGACTGCTCTGCATGTCCAAATGTCACCAGTCACCGAGTCAAGGTCATTTCCACCAGGAAAATCCTCCCACAGGAAACGCCTGGCCAAGGGGGACGGGAATTCCGAGGTCCTGCCCTTAGGACCTGGCGGCGTTGTTGGGTTTGGCATTAACCCCGTGACGTTGCTTTTTGTGCCGGCTGCCACGAGGCCAGGTGCACGGTTCTGCCGAGGGTGCAGGCAGTTCCGCTCTCCCCCTTACTGTCCCTGGCAGTGGCTCCGCACGAGGGGGACGGGGTGCCCAGGGTGGGGTGTTGAGCATCTCTGGTCCAGGGCACTGCTCACAGAAGCTGGGAAGGCCTGATGCCCTCCTGCCCTGGGGATTGTGGCAGCCACTTTGCAGACGACCCTCCTTGGGGGGCCCAGCGAGGTCAGCTGGGTGCCGGCAGGCCCGGGGACTGATGTGGGTCCGGGTGTCGGGGCCGGCGTTGGGCTGACCTGTGCCCGCCACACTCGTACTCCCTTCCTCTCCTGGGTCCCCCTGAGCAGGGGCCAGGCCTGGGCAGGAAGGATCCTCCACTTGACCCTCTGCTTAAACGGTGGCTCCCCATGGTGCTCAGAGCCCCTGGGGAGCTGTGGGGAGGACATTGGGAAGGACTCGCGCTCCACAGGGAACCTGGCCAGAGTAGCAGACCCGAGCTGGGGCTGCTGGGTGTGACAGAGTCGGAGGCCTCGCGGGCGAGGCTGGACCAGCTCCGGGGTTGGTGGGGGTGGGGTGCGCCACGTGGCTCAGACCTCACGGGGGTGCATGTGCTGAGGGCAGGTGCCCTGGGCCCACGTTCTCGGCACAGGCGGAGGTTTTGGGGCTCCCCCTGCGAGGGGCTCTGGGCCGGCGGAGGTGAGGAGGCTCGAGGGGCCACCGGCTCGGCTAGGGGAACGGAGACGCCCACTCCTCTCTGACCCACCCCGAGAAGTGCTGTGTCCATGAAAGGCTTTAGAGGGGGGTTTCTGACAGCTCAGCGCAACCAGCGAGATGCCTGCGGCTCTGAGGCAAGGTGATCCCCCAAGACCCTGTGGGCCGTGGCGGGCCAGGCCATCAAGCCGCCTGTGCCCACCCCAGGCTGTTGTGCTGCCAAAGCGAGGGACGTGGAGGCACAGCTGTGACCTGCGGGGAACCAGGATGAAGGGACAGAGATAGGGACACACAGAGACAGGCAGAGAGACAGAGACAAGAGACACACAGAGACTCAGAGACACAGGGGAAGGTCAGGGAAGGGGGAGGGGAGATGCTCCGGGCTAAGCCCCTCCGTCGGGAGCACCCGTCCAGCCCTGGGGTCCCCGAGAGCTCTGTCAGAGGCGGCTGCGAGGGGAGGTGGGCGACTGTCCCGCCTGGTGCATGTGGGGACGGCACCGCTCTGCAGTGTGACAGCCGTGAGGGCCGCGCTGCCGCCCCGACACCAAAGAGGGTGCGCTGTGAGCCGGGCTGTGCCAGGCGCTTCCGGATGGCCTCATCTTGTGCCCACACACCCAGGAGGATGTGCATCTCCCAGTGGCAGAAACCAGGCTCTGGAGGGTGAAGCAGCCCCCGAGACCCCTGCCCCAGCCGGGCAGCCTCCGAGGACCCAGACTCACTGCACCACGGGTGACAGGGACATACCCCCAGCCCGTGGGGCCGGAGCTCGCCCGGCACCCTGGCCCCCACCCCTGCCTCCCGCAGAGGGAAGGCGGCGGTTCAGAGAGGCCCCAGCCCCACACTGCAGGGCTGATCCTGGTGCGGGGCCCTCCGTGTGGGGACTCGGGGTGCCCACCGTCCCTCGGCCCAAGGCTGCTGCCCGCCTGCAGGCTGGCGGATTAGCTGGGCCGCACGGCGCCCTCGCCCCTTCCCATGCTGGGCAGAGCCGGCGAGCTCTGTTTATTTAGACTTTTCCTAAAGCTGACAGCTTGAATCAGGCTAATTTACCTGAAGTACACCAACCGTCCTTGTATTTATTTTACAATGTTTCACCGGCGTAACCCAATCCCCGCCCTCTGGCTGCCCTGTTTACGGTGCCGGGAGCAGCATCTGTCTCCCATATCCGCGGCCGCCCTGCTCCGAGGACAGCGGGGAGGTTTGGGCCGGGGCTGCATAGTGGCCGTGGTGACAGCTGGGGGCTTCAGGCTGTGGGCCAGGCGCCCGCGGGGCCAGGCCAGGCCAGGGTGAGCGGCCAGCGGGGACGCTGCACCTGCACAAAGGTCCTGGCCTCACCTGTGGATGCAGCTGGCGCAGGCACAGCAAGGAGGACCAGGGGGGCCATGACGTCACGCTGTCATCTACCGGATTCTTCCGCAGCTGGCACCGGCTGGGGTGGAGCTGTCGGCCCCTTTGCTGAAGGGCAAGAGCCTCCCCCTGGCACTTGCCAGGCCGAGTCCAGGCCACGTGGGAAGGTCTGGCCGGCTGACAGGGTCGCAGCGCCCAGGGCCGGGGCCGGGGCTGGGATGGAGAGCAGGCCACACCCTCTGTCCCACGAGCTCAGGTTCAGAAAACCGCTCAACAGAGACAGGAGCGCCGGGCGCTGGGACGTTCCTCTCTGTGGTGTTTCTGACGGAAAGGAAACCGAAAACAAACCCACATCCACTGGAGGGAAACGTTCACTAACCGCGGAGTGTGCACGGCTCTCGGCCCATCCCGAGGCCGAGCTGCTACGTGGCTCACACCTGTGACCTGGGACTAGGCCTGTGCTGCACCGGTCCGGATGCCGCGACACAGCACCGGGAGAGGCTCCGCCGACTGCGAGCCCCAGGGCCTGGCATACAGCAAACACACAAAGATCACTGACACACACCTGTTGGGGGCGGTGGAAGGAAATGAAACAGGGACATGCTGGGGCCTGGGACAGGTGACCCAGGGGCAGCCAGGACGGGCTTCCTTGGAGGAGGCACTGTTGGCACTGAGGCTGGTCCACACAGGAGGCCGGCAGCTCTGGCGGAGGGAGGAGCGGGCGCGGGCCCTGGGGTGTCCTGAGTTGGAGGCCTGGCGCCAGGGCCCAGGGAGGCAGAGAGCCCGGCGCTTACGGAACAGGTGCGACCTCAGCCTCGCAGTGGGGAAAGTGCTAACACGCCGTGGCCACTGCTCGGATGGTGGGATTACAGGAGACGTTTAATTTGCTTTTCAGATCAGCCAAAGCACCCTGGGATGCTTTCTTTCACCCAAAGTATTAACAACAGACAAACCCACAGCTGCCTTCTCCCCGCTGCCCCCAGTGCCACGGGCCTGACGGGGTGCTCTGCCTCGGCCGATCACGCAGTGGGGTCCCCCGGCCTCCCTTGGAGCTCCCGCTGTGCTGGGCCAGCAGCTAGGGGAAGGCTGCCCTCCTCTCCCTCACAGTCTGGGTGGGGCCGAGGGGGCAATGCTTACCCCAAAGTGGGCTGCACCCCAGGCCCTGCAGGGTGGGTGGGGGGCTCTCAGGCCACAAGAATTAGGGGCAATGGCCCCTGCCGTCCCTCCCTGGGCCACAGAACCACCTAAGTGCGCGTGGGCCTGGGCACTGGGGGCCTGGGCTCAGCCGCCTCTGCCGCCACTCTGAGGGCGGTGACTGCGCCCTCCCCGAGTGTGGGCAGGCGGCGAGCAACCGGGGGCAGGTGGTCAGGGGTAGGGTGGCTGGGCCTGGGCAGACGCAGTCGGCCCATCTGCGGGCAGCTTCTCTCCGCGTGAGCTGCCTCCCCCTGGGAAGGGCTGCGGCCGCGCTGTGCCATACATCTCTGTCAAAATCTCTATGAATAAATTAACCTTTTTAAAGATTAGTGCACTCTAATACCTCAGGGTTTTTTAAACAGCACAAATGCTAAAAATATTTTGACAGAGCGTGCCGGTGTGCAGGGCAGCTCACCAACAAAGGCCTGGACCAAGGGCTTCTTAAAGGGCCAGCCTTGCTGGCCGAACAGCGGTGCCAGGCCCTGCATGGGGACCTGGCCAGCCCTGGACACCCAAGGAGGAGGCGCTGGACCTGCTCCGGGGAGTGCTGTCCACCCTGCGGCAGGGGAAGCAGGGAGTGCCCACCCCCAGGAGGCAGGAGCAGGCACGGCTGTGCCCTGGCAGAACCTCTGTTGTTACTGGTCTCCGTGGATAGATGGGTCAGACAGCCACAGCCCCTGCAGATGTCTGCAAGGCTGCCTGACTCCCTGGGGTCAGGCACTGCAGTCCCCTGCCTCAGTGGCCCTCCTCTGTCAGCCAGGAGTGGAGACAACGTAGGAGTGGGGGGCCTTAGAGCTAGGCTGGGGTAGGGGCTTCTCCCCATTGGCTGAGGAAGGGAGGGTGTCCCAGGTGTCGGCTTGGCAGACACAAAGGGCCGAGTCGAGGAACAGTGGACTTAGGGGACCGCTGGGGTGGGGTGGGGAACCCTGTGTCTGGGCTGAAGGTGTCTGTGTGCACAGAGGCCACGCAGGTCTCTGGGCAGGGGGAGGGGAGGCTGCAGGGGCCACTCCATGGAACACCTGGTTGCAGGTGGAGGAGCCTAAGGGAGCCACTGAAGCCTGTGGAGGGAGGGGTGTCATGGCAGAGCCAGGAGAAGGCCCCAGAAGAGCAGAGATGGGCGGAGCCAGCGCAGGCTGCAGCAACAGTGCAGGGGAAGCCTGGGGGATGCCAGGCCCCCAAGCCCTCTCCTTAGGACAAACCCTCCTCGTTCCAGAGCGTCGGCTCCCTGAGGCCTCGCTTTGCCTGCTGCTGGTTCTCAGCACCCAGGCCCGGCACAGGGTGGGGGCGCGTGTGGGTCCACGTGTGCCCTGGAGCCCAGGTCCTCCCTCCAGTCCCAATGCACCCACTTTCCTGGGCAGCTCCCCCGGGGGCCTGAAGAGGAAGCTGCCCCGGGATGGTGGCTGCCACCCCCTGCCCTGGCCAGAGTCTGCACGCTGCAGCCCCCGGCCCCCAGGAGAGAGCAGGGTGGGGACAAGACTTCCGCCAAGGTGGGGCTCCGAGGAGCCCGGCCGGCCTCGGCTGCAGGGCTGGCCCCTCCTCGCTGCCAGCAGTAGCTGCCGGCATTGGCCACGAGGGCCAGCAGGGGCCCCGCACCGTGAGGAGAGTGGGCTGCTGCCCCCTGAGCATGCGGACCCCCAGGGAGGGAGGGGGTGGAGGGCAGACGCTCTCCGTGCACCTGACGTCCCGTCCTGGCTACGGAGCCCCACCTTGGCGGAAGGTGGGACTCCACGCAAGGGGGAGGGAGGCCCCGGCTCCCCCGCTGCAGGCGGCAGGCCGGGCTCTGAACCTGCCCCCACGATGCCACCTCTGGGGCTGACCCTGGGTGTTCTGTCTTCCGGATTCTGACTTCCTCTCTACCCCACCCCCGCCACACCTGGCCAGCTCCACTGCCATCCACCTAAATGCCTGTTCCTCCAGGAAGCCTTCCCTGACCCCTCAAGGCTATTTGTCCCCCCGTCCCTCCTCCCCCACCACACCTGGGCTTCCAGGGTCACCGGATAACTTCACATGTCACACTCTTACCTGAGGGCTGTGGGTCCCCAGGGCCTGTCTGTAGGAATGTCGTGGGTGGACAGGGACTGGGTGTCAGAGCAGGAGATGCAGCTGGAATCTCCCCGCCTCCTCGGGGCAGGGGTGAGGCGGAGAGGACAACCCTTGCTGCCCGGGCTGGGAGTGGGTGAGCTCCCTGGGGTCAGCGCCGGGGGAAGTGTGTGGAAGGATCCTCACTGCCCCCCTGACCTGGCCCTGCCCAGAGGCCTAGAGCTCTGAGCCCAGCCTGTGTCCAACTGGAGGTGGCAGCAGGTCAACCCACCCGAGGGTGTGGCTGTCCCACTGGCCAGAGCCCGGTCTCAGCAGTCCGCCAAGAGCCTGAACCTCCGCAGACACCGGGGGCCTGGGAATTCCAGCTTTCCGAGGCTGCTCCAGGCCATCATGGGTGGCAGAGCCTTGGGGAGTCAAATAGCCCAATTGCCAGAGTCTGGAGAGAGACCCCAGGAGGACCAAGGCAGTAAGCCTCAGGGACTCAGACCAGGGAGAGCCCAGTGGCCCACCAGGTGATGGCCCGCCATGTGCCGGGCCTGGGCGAGGGCTTCGTGGGAATCAGGTCTGTGAGGTGGATGCTGGACAAGGAAATCAAGGCTTGGAGGAATTAGGCGGCTGGAATTAGCCCTGGGCACCCTGCTAGCCAGTGTCAGGGCTGGGCTCAAACACAGGTCTCTGGCCCTGGCCTGGCCTCTTCTCCGTGGCCCAGTGGGGAGGTGAGCTCAGACAGGAAGGACTAGGTTCAGAATAGGTTTCAGTCCCAGGGCACTGGCCCGGCCCAGGCCCTGCTATCCTTCCGCCTCGTGGTGCAGCCTTAGACATCACCCAGCTCCCCTGGCCATCATCCTCCCTGCAGGAGGACACTCAGGACAGAGTCTGGGCAGGACATGTGCACAGAGCACAGCTCCGTTGTTGCTTGGCCTCCTGGGCATCCCACCTCTCAGGGCCTCCTGGTACCCTCTGCCCACTGAACCCTCCAGGGCTGGAAAGGGCTGCTAGAACATTCTTTTAGAAAGTGTTTATTAAGTTTGGAGGTGATGGCTAAGGGATCTTGGGGGTGAGCTGACGTGGCAGAGAGGCTTAGTCAGCCACTAGAGCTCGGACCAGGACTCAGTTTGTCACTTTGTGGCATAGCCCTGATGGGCTGAAGGTCCCTGAGGGCTTTGGATGCCAGCAGGCAGCGTGGCTGGTCAGGGCTGGGCCCTGCGGCTCCTCTGGGGCATCGCAGGCCTCCGCTCTGAGGAGCCTCTTGTCCTGGACATGCTTTTCCAGGGGGAGCCCTTGGTCTGGCTGCTGCCAGGGTGTCTCCATGCTGGGTGGGGGTCGGGGGCTGGTAAGAGCCCTCCTCTTCCTCTATGCATGTCCCAGGGGCCTTCTGTGGACTAGGAAGGGGGTGCCAGGCAGGGTTGGGGCACAAGCCGAGTGTTCTCTGGGGTGGGAAGCTGTGGCCAGGCCAGGGTGGTGAAGCTGACCTGCCTGGGCACCTCGCCCCCCACCCCTGAGCTCCGAGTCTGGGCCCGGGACCCAGCTGCCCTCACTGCGCGAGCTTCCCTGTGGGCCTCCTTCTCAGGGTGGAGGGTGTCCCTGGGCAGCCAGGGTAGAGGCTTCCAGCCACTTCTTCGTTTCCTAATTGAGGTTCCTGCCTCCGGGGCTGGGTGCGGCAGCATCAGCCAAAGGTCCAGCTTCCGCTGGGGATGACAGAGGGCTGAGGGGGCGTGGCCCTCCTCCTCCTCAGGCCCTGGGAGCAGTCAACGCCAAGCCCAGCCCATCCCTGCATTTGCTATGGGGGGTCCTGTCTTCTCCCCGGGCATGTGGGGCTGAACCCTAGCTTTTCCAAGTGCAGCTTTGAGCCCCATAAAAGGCACCTGCCCTGCAGCCTGACCCCAGGCTCTGAAATGCTACCTGAGTACAAGCCTGGCTTAGCTGCAAGACAACACTCTGCCAACCTGGGCATATTTTTTCGTCTTAAAGAAACATGGTGCCCCAACCTGCACCTGTATTTATGAGATTAAGTAGAATTAGGGAACGTGGCTTCCGGTTGTGGCTCAGCCCTGGGCACCTGCTCTGGAGACCCCCACCCGCTGGCCGGCCTGGCTTTCCAGTGCCGGGTGTGGCCTGATCCCCGCTGTCCTGGGCTGGGCTCTCTCTGTCTTTCCTGGGGGTGCTCTGAGGGGGTCCTCAGGCTTCCTCACTCCTGCGATGATCGTCCGACTGTCCGTGTGGGTTTGATCTCTGCCCTGTCTTCCAGTCCCTTCCAGAAGACCCTGAGTCTCCACCAGACCCTCCCTCTCCTGCATCCCTGGATGGACCCTGGCAGGGCTGCCGCCTTCTCTCGTGGGCCACAGCTGAGCCTCTTCCACCCGGGAGGACAGAGGTGGCTACTCACACTCGGTTCCCAGGCCTCTGCCCAGGCCCGGGCCAGGGGCCCACAGAGCAGAGATGTGAGCCTGTGACGGCTCGTGGGCAGCTGTCAGGCAACACAACACCCAGGACAAGGCTGGTGACAAGGACGGCTCCCCGTGCGTGCTGGCCGCATGCTGGCCCCATACCTGCCTCTCCCCGTTCAATCCCGTAACCGCCCACGGGCAGAGGTGCTCCCTCGTCATCCCCTAGTCAAAGGCGAGGATACGTCTCTCCGTCCCACCTGCCCGTGGGAAGTCCCCCTGCGGGCAGAGCGGAAAGGTCAGGAAGGGGCGGCCGTGGGGCAGGGGGAGGCCTGGCAAAAGACGAAACGTAGAAGCAGAGGCGGCTCTGGCTCCCACGCTCGCTGGGGTCGCCTGGAGTCGGGGCGCAGCCAGCCAGGCGGGCTGTGCCGTGCCGGGGGCCGGTGGGCGGGGATCACAGCCCGGCAGTGCCCGGGCCCCCTCGGAGGAGCACACGTGAGAGGGTCAGACAGAGTTGCCTCGAGACGGAACCTTCCTGGAGTGACTGAGGCACAGGCGCGTTTCATCCCCGTTGCGTTGTCTGCGAACGTGCATCAGAGGCGGAAGATGAGGCGCTCTCCGTCAGCCCCACCGCCCGCCCAGAAGCACCATCAGTGCCAGGGACCAGGGAGGGTTGGCCGTGAGGGGGGTGGTGCCTGTGTAGACCCTGTCCCAGAGTAGTTTGGTATATGCAGGGTGTGGCCAGGGTGGGAGGCGTTAAACTAGGGAGACTTCTTGGAGGAGGTGGCGTTTGAGCTCAAGAACAGGTCAGCATTTCAGTCCTATGGTCTCTGTCCAGCTTCCTTCCACTGGGAAATGCAAACCCGGGAATGAAGGGGGAGTCCCCTTCTCTGCTTCGGCGGCAGAATTCAGAGGAGGAGGGTAGAGGGTGGTTGGCCCCATGGGCAGAGCTCACAGGACTGGGGTCTCTGTGCGTGGGTGGGTGGGTGAGCGATGCCGGAGTTGGGGGCAGGACAGTGTCCTTGTGTCCTTAGTTTTCTGCTCTGGTGACGTCCTGGTTTCGGCTCTGCCAGCCGGGCTTGGAGGGACCAGGGAGCTTGGACAGCAGTCGCCGTCCTCGTCCTGCAGACACAACATTAGAGAGCGGGAGAGGGAGAGCTGGCATCTCAGGACCCCTGGGGACTTCCCATCATCCCTGTCTGTGGGGGGACAGGAAGCCCGGGGGGCCCTGCCCAGTTGGCCAAGGCAGCCCACACAGGGGCAGTCCCAGGGCTGGCGGGGGTGGTCCCTCCCGAGCACCGGAGGCAGGCCGGCACTCCCCTGGCCAGCTGGCTCCTGTCTGTCCTCGGGTTCCGTGCCCCCACCCTGGTGACGGTGAGGAAAGCGGTGCCTGGGCCTCCGTGGGCGTCTGTGTTCTGGGGTGGGCACTCCTGGGGGGAGTGTCAGGTCAGGAGCTCATCGGGCTGGTGTCCCTTGTCATCCAGCCTCACCCATGGCCCGCACGGATGCATGGCCGTTCTCACAAAAGGTAGTTCAGCAAGCTTTGGCCCAAATCCTGAAATTTGCTTACAAGGACCCCTATTTATAGAGCCTTGCTCTTCTCTGGGGTCGGTCGGCCATCCGTACACTTTCAAGAGTTTATAACTCTATTATTAAATTTAAAGTTGGCTTCGGTTTTAATTCAGAGTGAAAACTGCATACCATGAGGGGATCCGGGAATGCATCTTGGGGAAACTGCCAGCGTGAGTTTCCAGGGCTCCTGCCCTCGGAGACGGCCGGTGAGTCTGGGAGGCCCCCGACCGCAGGGCTTCTAGAACCCTTGCCCCAGGTGGTCCGGCAGCTTTCCTCACCCCAGGTGTCTGTCTTCGCTGTGCAGCCACGCGGGGCCGCTCTCGGGGACGTTTGCTGGGCCCGGAATGAGACACCGTTCGCTTCCTCTTCCCGCTTGAATGGAAGCCCCAGCGGCCCCTCCCTGGTGTTCTCGGTGCTGCGGTCTGGAGGGTGAGGGTTTCGTGGCCCTCGTGTCCAGGTGGGGACGGGGGCAGCTGCTGGACTCCAGACGGTCCTGTCCGTAGGATGACCTCACATACGCACTCTCGTCTCCTTGGTGCAGGGCTGCGGCCCCGGGTCGGCAGCCCAGGCAGGGCCCCCATCCGGCCCTTCCAGCTCCGCTCTCCCTTCCTGGGTGACCGACCACTGCTTGGCGCTGGGGGCCGTGGGTGGCTCTGCAGCTCTCTTTGGGCTGCTGTGGCCAGGGCTGGCCAGAGAAGGCTGGGCAGCGTGGCTCGAAGCCTGGCTACCCCTGCCCTGCCCCACTCTGGGTCGTGCCGCTGAGAGGGGTCCTGAAGTCCTGAGGCCCCACGGGACCCGCAGCGTGGCGTCCATGGGCCCTCGCTGCCGCCGGCGGCCAGTAGGTGGTGTTCCTGGTCCACGTTCCCGGCCGCCTCGCGTTGGCCTGCAGGCTGCCGCCCCGCACCTCGGCGCAAGCTGGGCACATCTGGAAATGTTTGATTTGATATAGTGTCGCTTTACATTGCAGAAATGAGCGTAAGCGGTTTTTTAACCCACCAAGTGAGAAATGTGATCTGGGTTTTACTGCCGACCCTTTAAATAAAAACCAGATCGCTTATTAAACCATTATCTATGGAGGGTGGGGGCGTCCAGGGTGACGCGCACGGGGTGCAGACGGAAAGGACCCCGCTCCGTCTCCCGGCCGAGTGGCTGAGGGGGCTCGGCCACTGATGTGTCACACCCGGTGTGGGGGAGGGGCCCGGGCGCCCCGCTCCCCTTTGCCAGCCGCTGGTGGCAATTTGCCAGTTTCCTGGCGGGAAGAAGGGCGTCGGGGTCACTGGTCTGGCTGCTGTGCACAGACCCTGGGACGTGTTCACCTTTGGGAGCTAGGCAGGCTGCAGTGAGTGGTGGCCTGATTGCCGGCGCCAGGGCCGGGGTCCCTGACGCCTGGGCAGGGGGCTCAAGTGCCCCTCGGCCTCACTCTGCTCCCCAGCACAGAGCCGGGCCCCTTGGCCCTCCCCAGGCTCGTCTTCCGTGGGGAACAGGGCTCTCTTGCTGCCTGACTGCTGTCCCACCACCGTGACCAGCTGGAAGCCGTCCTGGGTGTGGGCTGCAGCAGCTGGACGCTTTGTCTCTGGGAGCAGCACCCTCTGGGCTTGTGCTGCCCGGCCCGTGGGTGGCGGCACGAGGTCCAAAGTCCTGGGGCTGCAGCGCATCTCTGCTGCGGTGGGGGCGGCCGCTGCCCTGCTCTTCCTGCCAGGGTCCCGGCCGGCCCGCGACGGGAGGGCGGGAGCGTGGGGGTCGTCGGCGCTCCATCTCCATGGCTTCCGTTTGGACTGTCCTTCTCCTGAGGCGCCTCCGGTGTGGCACCCTGTCCCTGCAGCATTTTGGTAAATGAGCCCTGGTTGCTCCGTGGAAATGTCCTGACCAGAGCTCTTCCTGGGTGGGGTCTTCCTCCCGGACACGCCGAGGATGTGCCGGGTCGAGGCGGGAGGAGGCCTCCACTCCGTGCCGTGGGCCCCTTGCCCTGTCCTTGAGGAGCCCCTGCTGGTGGCTGGTGTGAGCCCAGAGGTGTCTGGAGCTGGAACCAGAAGTCGCTTTGAGGAGATGGCCAGGCTGACAGGGCTGGGGACCGGGCCCAGAACATGGGCGGGAGGTGCTCGCTGGGCCTGGGGCGGTGCCCGGCTGCAATTCCAAGGACATCCTGTGTGTCCACAGGCCTCACTGCAGCTTCCGTGGACTGTTCCACGAGGGAGGAAGACATGGGAGGATGTCCACTAACTGCCTGCCCCCGGGTGTGAGAGGGTTGGAGGACGCATGGCCTCACCTGCGCCGCCCCCAAGAGGGCTGGTGGCCTCACTGTCGTCCTCATTACTCTACAAACCTCTGTGGGGGTGCAGAGCCCTAGGCATGGGGAGGCAGAGACACAGGCAGGACCAGCAGCACTGGCCATATAGTGTCCCTCAGCAGCGGAGCCTGCCTGTCCCCACCTTCTCAGGGCTGGACAGGCTGGTCTTGGATGCCGGCTGTGGGGGCCCTGGTGGCCAACGTGGGGCTCAGGGGATTAGGGAAGGAGGCGTGCGCAGCTGGGCAGGTTGGGTGGGGCATTCGGGGCAACGGTCCTGGGCCGGCGTCAGTCGGCTCAGATCAGAGGGATCATGGGGCTCCCGGCGCAGCAGTGACATTCACAGGCCTCCACAGTCTCCTTTATGCCCGAGGCCCTGCGTTCAGTCCTGGCAGCGACAGTGTGGAGTCCTGTTCCCGCTACGCGGATCGGGGGAGGCCCAGAGGGCGTCGAGGGCTGACCAAGGGCCACCCGGGCGGAGGTGACAGGGGCGTGGCTGGGAGGCAGCAGGTTTCTGTGCCATTCTTTCCATTTCCAAGGGAGCTCCCACCATGGACAGCCCTGGGCCCTTCAGCGAGGGCGACCACAGGTCACGCCCTCCCCACCACCCCCTGGCCAAGGGTTCTTGGCAGCGCCCACCTCAGTCGGCTGCCGCCGTCCTCGATGCGCCCTGCTGCCCGCCGCGGATGGGCCGAGGGCAGATTTATCTCGGCTGTCACAGCCGCTGGAAACGCAGAGCAGCCGGAGTCACCGTGTAGGTGCAGTGACCGAGCCGGGTCTGTGCACACGCGTGATTTATGGGCCCTGCTGGACCCGGCGCGTCCGACCCAACTCTGCGATGTGGCCCAGGCAGGAGGTCCCTGAGGGGCAGACCTCGCAGGGCCGCTTCTGACCTTGAACAGGGGAACAGGCTGCGGTGGGGACCTCATGGCAGGCAGGGGTGTATGACGAGCCGGGTCCCCCAGTGCAGCCCGGGCTGTGCCTCGGTGGGCCTGCGGAGTCCAGCAGGCAACCTGGACTTGGAGGCTGGACTTGGCTCGGCTGGGGACGTGGGTCCTGGTGGCCAAAGACTGAGCCAAGGTAAGAGGCTCCCTCACTCTGGCTTCTGTCCCCGACACCCCCTTCCTTGTCCCTCTGGTTGGAGTTATTCTTGGCCATGGGGGTCTGGGCTCTGGCTAGAGCCTGGCTCTTCTGGGCCAACGGGCCCAGCCCTGGGACCTCCGGGTCATTGGTCTCCACGCGTGCTGGGGTCCTGGCCATTCTGACCACCTTTGCTGACAGGCAGACAAGCGAGGGTCCCACTCCCATGGCTGTGCCCACCGGCATGCTGAGGCCACGTGCAGGGATGTCTGCCCAGATGTTCTTTTGTCCCCTGGTCACCCGGGGCTGGTGGACGTTGGCCCAGATGTGCACACTGCGTTGGGCAGGCCGTGAGATTGCTGCAGCTGGTCTGTAACCCACGGCCCTGTCAAGGAAGTTTCTAGGCTCCTTGGAGCACACATATCCCAGTGACACATGAGCAGACTGCACAGATTTGCTTTCTGGAGAATGAAACCCACTTCGAGGTGAGGCTGAGAGAGGCTGGCAGCCCAGGGCCGTGATGCTGGTGCCGGTGGGTGCAGCACAAGTCTCCTGGGGGTCCTGCTCTGCCCTGCGCATCCCATGAGGGCTGGGTGTGGGGTGACCCAGCTGTGGCCTGGGGATGGACGGCCCCTTCCACAGCCACACCTGCCCTCATAGGTGTCTCCACGCCCTCCGTGCAGAGGGGGAAACAGAGACTCAGAGAAGTGAGAGCCGACCAGTGGGTCACAGCAGGCGCTGTGGGCCAGGCCCAGACCCGAGCAGGAGGCCTGCTGGGGACTGCGTGGAGTTGGCACCGGACAGGGAGCCAGGAGTTACAAGCCCACCAGGCTCAGGCCACCATGTGGCCTCCGGGGGCAGCAGGAGCAGAGAGCTGGTGTCAGCATGACCTGGGGGCTCGGGGGCTCAGCAGGGAGCCGCTGGTGGTGGTGGGGCATCCTGGGGTGCAGGATGCTGGGTCTGGAGCTTGCACTGTGCCTCGGAGCTGGGTGATCACACTGGGGCACTCACTGCCCCCAGTCCCCGCCCCTGCTGATGGGACACAGAGGCGGGAGCCCAGCGGGGGCAGGGACTGGGCACCTGGACACAGCAGGTGCTGAGTGCGTGAGGAGGCAGCCATCCCCAGGGCCTTGTGACACCCCCGCCTGGCTGGGCTCTTGAGCGGGCCAATGGCATTGGCTCAGCAGGACTGGCACACATACTCAGAAAACACGCACATGTGTGCATGCATGCTAGAGGCACATGGGCTGATGTGAGCACATGTGTGTGCACATACTCAACAAGCATGGGGAGAGTCTGGCCCGCCTGGCCCACCCCACCAGCGTCTCCAGTCCTGGAGCCCCCACGCCTACCTGTCTGGGCTCCGGCCAATGTGCCCGGGTTAAAAACCGGAGCATGCTCAGGATGGATGATTCTAATTAGAATAACGCATGTCTGGATGGGGAAGAAATTGTATCCAGAGGGCGGCCGGGCGCGTATGGAGAGGTTTCGCTCACTAATGATGGAAAACAGAAGAGATGGGCTGAAGTCAGCTGTAGAGCCCTGGTAGGGCCCTAGGGCCAGCGGAACAACACATGCCCCGTGTGGCTGCTGGTGCGGTGTTTGTGTCCAGAGGGTGCAGGTGTGGAGATGGGGGAGTGGCTGACACGGCTGCTGGGCCTGCTGGAGGGACCCCGTGCCCACGCTACCTGCGTGGGCTCCTGGGTCACGGCCGGGAGCAGGGACCTGTGGCCAGGCAGGCCGGGGGCTGAGCCCCATGTGCCACTGTTGGGTGGCTTTGGAAGGACACCGCTGTCCCGAAGCCTCCCCTTCTGTGTCCAGGAAGTGAGGTGGGAAGTAGAGGCAGAGACTGGCCGAGAGGGCAGAGCCTGCAGGGGAAGTCCCAGACCCGCTGGTCTTCCCTGCCACAAGCGACGCAGGAGGCCCTCTCTACCCCAGCGCGAGCTCACCCTGGCCCGGCAAAGAGGCGGCGCCAAGAGACTGTGGTTCCAGGACCTCCAGGACCCGCCGCCCTGCCCCCAGCCCCAGGGCGTCCTTATTTGCTGAAACTGCAGTTGCGGAGCTGCCCTTTCTTGCTCCCAGGGTAGTGTAGACCAGGAAGCAGCACACAGGCCGTGAGCAAGGAACTGGGGACCAGCTGGCCACTCCTGGGGACCAGTGTCCGGCTTCTCTCCGCCAGCCTGAGTGGTGGTGCAGCCGGGGTGGCCCCGAGGCCACTCTGGGAGCTTCGCCCACCCAGACTGTCCTGCCTCCCTGGGTCTGGCCCACGACAGCGGCCCAGGGAGCACCTGTCAGGAGGAGCAGGAAGGAGCCTGAGCATCTTCAGTCCTGGGTGCCCTAGGCCTTGGGGTGGGGAGCCCGGAGAGGCTGCAGACCTGAGATCCTAAGCCCAGGCCAGCTATCCCGAGGGATGGGCCACCCTGCTCCTTGGAGGGCCACGTGATGGGAATTCTCACACATCTCCAAGAGGGGCCCCAAGAACAAGTAGGGGGTTTTTGGGACCTGCTGGCTCTGCTTCGTTCCTCCCCCCCTCCCCCCCGGGGTCAGGGCCACCTCCTGTGGCGTCCAGCCGCCCCAGGGCACCAGGCTGCAAGGGTGTCCTCCCCACGCCTGCTCTGCATCCTGCCGGGGCAGCTGCCGGGTGGGTGGGGGCAGGGCTGGCCAGGAGCCCTGGGTTTCATTACCCCTGAGCTGCCCCCAGCCCCGGAAGCCATCTCAATGTCACCGTCCGGCAGCACGATGGTATCAGGGCTCTGCAGGGCAGGGACCTGCCTCCTTCGTCTGGTTTCCGTACTCCATAGCTGGCGGGAGGGAGGGAGTCAGGTGGACCAGGTTGGGGCATTAATCCTGGCCAACCCCACCCCGCCTGACCCTCCTTCTCTGGCCAGGACCCGAGTGCAGCCGAAGGGGCACAGGGCCCTCCCCGTCCCACACGGATGTCAGCTGAAGGGCAGAGCTCCCTAGAGGGCGAGGTCTGGGCCCCACCGGCCTTCTGCTGTGCGGTGCAGCTCCCGCGGGTCTGCGGGGGCTCCCGGCCTGGACCCCAGCCCCCCTCACCCTGGTGGAGGTGATGCCAGGGGTCAGACGCGGGTGGGTGGGTCTCAGCCCAAGGCCGTCCTGCCGCCCCCGCGGGCACCTTGATTTACCGTCCCTGCTCCTTTAACGCGTCTCCGGGCGCCGAGCCGCCCTGCCCCCTCGCTGCCCCGCGCACTGAGCTTGGGAAAATCCATTACCGCGGAGTCATTAATCTGGGGCTGCCGCCTCCGGCGCTTTCTGGCCCCTCTATCTAATGGGCTCTGCTTCCTGAGCTCCGGAGCCGTGCTGCCTGCCTCTCTTGATCAGCTTTGTTTAATTATCAAAATATTTGATGCAGAAAATTGACATTAGTTCTGAAGGTTCTGCCCTCCTCCCTCCGCCTGGCTCCCGGTGGCACCGCGTGGCTCAGCCGCTGCGCCCATCGCCTCAAAATAGCAAGTGGGCCGCCAGCCTGTGCGCGGCCAGGCGGACATACGAACTGCCCACGGGGCCCCAGCACTGGCCGCTTGGGCTGCTGGTCCCCCCATTCCCGGCATCGCTGGCCTAGGGGCTACTGCCATGGGAGGGGCAGACTTGGGGGCTGGGCAGCTTGACATGGCTTTGCTGGGTCCTCTGGGGACTCCTGTGCCTTCCTGTGCGCCGTGCGTTCAGTTAGAGCCTGCCCCGTGCCTGGACTGGGGGTCCTGCCCAGCGTGGCTGCTGCCGGTGGCTGGCACAGAGCCCTGAGCTTGCGGCCTGGGTGACGGCGGCGTGTGCTGCCCTCCCAGCTGTTGTCAGGATCTTGGCCGAACTGCAGAGCCCCCGAGGATCCCTCTGGGGCAGGGCTTCGGCTGCCTGGACACCAGATCCCCTGCTGGAGGGGTGGGGGTCCCTGTGGCCAGCTGTGTGGCCAGGGCCTGTGACAGAGGCAGGGGCCTGGTGTGGGGGCTCTGCTGACCACGGGGCCCAGGTGTGCCTGGGCGAAGCACCGCTGCTCCTCCCCGCACCAGCCCTCAAAGCCTCGGCCCCGGGGCTGCGCCCGGGCATGGCCAAATCCTCTCTCTCTGCACAAATTCTCATTTACGGGCCAGCCTGTGGAAGTGCCATGCACAACGGGCCCCGTTCAGGCCTTAGGCTGGTCTTGGGATATATGTGCATGTATGTGTGTGTGCATGCGTGTGCCTGTGTTTGGGTGTGTGGCCATCACACATGAGAGCACGTGTGTGCTGTGCACAAGATGAGTGTGTCCTGCCGGTGCCCACCGTGGGCACCAGCCCAGGATGATCAAGCTGCCCTCAAGGGAGCCCCTCCTGATATCTCTCCAGCCTCCCCTCGTGCTTGCTCTGGGCCCGTGTCCGTCCGTGTGAGCCAGTCTTTGCTCCCAGAGGTTGCAGCCACCGACGTGGCTTCCTGATCCGAGCACTGAGCTTAGGACCCAGCCCACGGTGCAGGGGCGGCTGGAGCCACTGTAGGCCTGGAAGGGGCCATCGTGGGGACATGCCCAGGAGGAGTGTCAGGCCAGCGCCGCTGGCTGCGCCAACAGACCCGAAACTCATTTATTCACTCATGGTCCCAGCCGCGGGTGCGCCGGCCGACACCTGCCCTCCGGTGCAGCTTTTCACATGTCAGATAATTTTCAAAACAGAAAGTAGTTTCAAGGTTGAGAAGATACCATTATGGGAAACAAATAGCGGTCGAGCTCAGATTCGTGGCTTTCCACTTGCAATCAATGTCCCAGCGAAGGGACAAACAGAGTTAGTGCTACAGGCTCCGGGGGGCGGCTTGTGGTCACTGCTTCATTCTCACTCCCAGGGAAGGCAGCAGTCAGGCCTCAGCCTCTGCGGGTGGCTGTGGGGGTGGGGCTGCCCCTCCCTTGCCCACCTGGCCTTGTCCAGGTAGAGGCTGCCGCGTCTGTCTCTGGTGGTTGACAGACGGTGAGTCCTGGAGAGACAGTGCCACGTTTATGCCGTCTTGCTCACCTCCTGACGCCGAGGGTCCCTTCTCCTTTCTGCCACCTCCCACGTCTCTGGAATCCTCATGACTGAGGCCTTCATGACTGTCACGGCGGCCCCGACACCCCATTGCATGAGACCGCCTGGGCCACTGGCACACAGGGACCCCGGGGGCACAGCAAGCTGGTGTCCGGTGGGAGGCTGTTTTCTGGGGAGCAGGTCCTGGGCTGGAGGAACAGGACAAGTAGATCACATTTTTCTGGGCTGGGCAGATGATTTTTGGTCCAAATGTTTTCATGGGTCTTTGCTGATTTCCCCATGACTTGGTGGGGTGCTCAGGAGAACCCCAGTGTTGGTGGGAAGTCACAGGGCAGAGACAGGGCCAAGTGGGCCGTGTGGGAGGACTGGGGCGTCCTGTGCAGCCTCCTGCAGCTGCGGGATGGCGACATCCAGTCCATCTCCCCTGGGGGGCAGGAGGCCGGCGTCGGGGTGTTGGCAGGACCACACTCGCGCGGAGGCTCCCGGGGGGAGCCCTTCCTGCTTCTCTTGGTTTCGGGGGGTTCCAGACGTCCTTGGCTTGTGGCCGCATCAGTCCAGTCTCCGCCTCCGTGTTCACGCGGTCCTGTGTGCCTGTCTTCACACGTGTGTCTCTGTGTCCTGGCCTCTTCTTACCAGGACGCCAGTCACTGGGTTAGGGCCCCCCCTAAATCCAGGAGGATTTCATCTCAAGATCCTTAACTGAGCACATCGATAAGACCCATTTCCAACACAGCTGCATTCTGAGGTTTGTGTGGATGTGGATTTGGGGGAGTCTCTTCCGCCCACTGTAGCAGGGAAACGTCTCCTGGTTCTCAGGCAGGTGCACAGGGACAGGGGTTTGATGGCCAGAGTGGCGCGATGGACAATCTCTGCCCACGCCAGCAAGTGCCGGGGACGGTGTGCAGGTGCCATGGCAGATGGATGCCAGCCAGGGCCTGGGAGGTGGGAAGGGTCTCCCCCCCGAGCCACACCGCGGGGCCTGACGGGAATGGGCCCCAGGGACGTGTGGGCCAGGTGGGAGGCTGCAGGGCCGTTACTGATACACACACGTGCAGTAACACCTTGTTGGATCCTGGCTGAACCGAGCAGGGGCAAATGAACAAACTAATAACCGTGGTAACGACCTGCCCCCAGCCTGCGCGTGGTCTTTGATCTCCCTATTCCAACGCGGTGAGGCAGTGGGCAGGTGACCGTCGCAGACGTTCACAGAGACCTTTGCATTTTCACGTCTCCTGCTCGCCGAGCTGGGGCAGTCTCGTGGCACGGGGGCTGCACGGAAGCATGCAGGGTCTCCCTGCCGCCAGAGTGACACTCACAGCCCCTGTCCCCCGGGAGCAGAGACCGGGGGCCGCTGAACCTGGGAGCTGGGGGTGGGAGGGGCTGCCCTGGGCAGGGTGGGCTTCCCCAGAAGGGGATGGGGCACGGGGAAGCTGTGCCTGCCTGTCTTCTGCAAAGGGACAAAGCGTTTTCCTCTGTGGCCATCTTGGGGACTGTCTGGGGCTCTGGGCCCCGCTGCCTGTGCCTCCTGGACACGCGGGGGTTAAGCCCCCCATGCGCCCGGCTGGTGCTTTTACATATGTATTTGTTTGTGGTTGGAGTCGTCTCAGACCAGGGCTCCCAAGACCTTGACTTTTCACTGACACTGGTAATAATTACTGCCGCCCCCGGGACTCATATCCTGTGTGGCCACCGCTGACCTGGGCTGCCCCTCCCCATTGTCCCCTCATCTAGCCCCAGGAGCCCCCCAACAAAAGCTTCCTCCCCGAAGACCCACTCTTGAGGCGCTAGGTGCCCCCATTCCTGAGTGAGGTGCACGGCGCTGCCAGCCGGCGGACCCTGCAGAACTTGAGGGCCTGGCCCCCTGGCAGCCCCACCTCTGCACCCCTAGTAAGGACTGCCCTGGTTAGGGCCACACTGATGTGTCCCCTCTGGAGGTGCGGGCTGGGGAGGGGGAAGGGAGGGCGGGGGGAAGGCACTCGTGCTCCAGTCCCAGCACCCGGGGAAGGGCGCTGCCGTCAGGGCCGCCGGGCCTGGAGGGAGCCTGGCCTGTCTTTGGAGGTTGTGCCGTGGTCCTGGAGTCAGCAGTGGCCCCACCCCTGCGTGTCCCCAGGGAGGGGCTCACCGCCCAGGAGAGCCCTCTCCCCTCAGGGCCTGGGAAGGGGGTGGACAGACTGCCTCCCATTTTCTGTACCCCTGAACATAAGCCTGGGCCAGCCCAGTGCCGGTGACAGGTGGAGACCCCAGATGCCCAGCCCAGAGTGGCCAGTGGAAAGGGAGTGAGTCTGAGCTGGGTCTGGCCCACCAGCCCCCGTGCTGGCAGGGGAGCAGCCCCCCAACTACTCCCCTGGCTTTGTGTGTGGCCCCCACCCTGTTGCACTGGGGGACCCTCAGGGAGCGGACTCCCAAGGCCGCTGCCCAGGAGTCAGGTGAGCCCAGGTGTGCAGGGTGGCAGAGGGAGGGGCAGGTGACTGTCTCCAGGGGCTGGGTGGCCAGGTCCTCCTCCCCGAGAGCGTCCCCTGACACTCTCCTGGGCTTCTGTGCTTGCACTGGACCCTGTGCAGACCCTGAGCCCCTGCTACCCCCGTGCCCGGCCCCTCCCCTTGGTCCTGAGCCCCAGACCCCACGTCCCGGCTGGACTCAGGCCTCCCCTCACCACACTTCCCGAACCCCTGGCTGAGCCTTTGTCCCCGGCCCCCACCAGGCTGTTCCCTGAGTCCTGAGGCCCCTGCCCAGGGGCTATGCCTAGCCATGCCCCCCCCCAGGCCACACCTGGTTCCCCATTTAGGCCACTGTGGCCCTCTGGACAGGGCTCACTTGTGTCACCCCCGTGAGACCGCTGCTCGATGTCCTCGGAAGCTGGGCAGGGTCCCCTGGGGGCACCAGGCCTGGGTGGCCCAGCCCAGCCATGGCTCACTACCATTGTGTCTCGTGGGCCGATGGCCCAGCAGGGCGCCTGTCCACAGCTCTCCCCACTCTGCTTGGAGCCCCCGGGTCTGGCCACCCTCTGGGCCCTGATGAGATGCCACCTGAGCCTCCCAGCCTCCCTGGGCGAGGCTCCGAGCGCAGACAGAGAAGGCCGGAGGTCTGGCCCTGGCCCCCTCCATGAGCTTGGGGCATAAGAACGATGTGGGCCCTGAGAAGGACTGAGGAACGTGGGGAGGTGGGTCCCGGCCACTGAGGGGTGGGGGCTTTGCTGTGCAGGGTGACCAAGCGGAGGACAGAGACATGGCCCTGGGATAGGTCAAGGCCGCTGGCCTTGCTGGCGCAGTTCTGGCCAGGTTCTGAGGCCCGCTGGGCTCCAGGGAGGTGGAGAGTGGGCTTGGGGGCGGTGGGGAGAGCCTCTGTGATGAATTTGCTATGAAGGGGGTGGAGGATCTTCTCGGTGTCCCCTCTTCCCTGATGGGTGCTCACTGCTCCCAGAGGGACAGAGGCCCTGGTGCCACCCGCAGCCTCAGCCAGGGCCCCAAGGCTCTCGCTCCAGGACAGGGGCTGGGGGTCCTGCTAACAAGCCCCCAAACCATTCTGGGGCCCCTGGGTTCCCAGAAACAGGGACAGGGTGTCTCGTCACGGACCTGGGCGACCCCTCCTTAGGCTGTGGCCTCCATGGGAACATCGTGACTGTCTGGGTGCTGTGGTCAGGGGCAGCTCCCTGAGAGGGAACCGCGGGGCCTCCCCGAGCCCGACGAGCCCAGGCATTGCCCATCTACCCTCCCCCGCGGCGCCTGTTTTGATTTCTACTTAAGTGTTCGTCATGCGCCATGCATAGCCCCTGGAGGCCGGCGCTATGCTAATGAGCCATGCATATTCGATGAGCGAGCCTCGAGACCCCGGTGCACATCCAGCCTCTGGCTGGCGGGTGGGTAATGAGCCCGGCAGGGTCCCAGGCTGCCATCGATCCGTCACTGTCCAGCTTGGCCTGGGGCCGTTGTCCCGGATCCCAGGCCCCCCCGAGGAGCTCTCACCTGCCCTGCGTGTGCACATGCGCCCACCTGGACAGCGGCTGGGCCTGAAGGCGAGACCCGGCTCACCCAGCCCAGCTTGCTGGGTGGCTGATGCAGCAGCTCGACCTCTCTGAGCCTCCCTCCCGGGCAGTCCGGGCATCAGCTTCCACCTGTGCTGGGAGGGGAGCGATTGCTTCTAGCCTCGTCTAGCCTGTGGGTGCCGCGCTGGAGCAGGGTGGTCTCTGCAGAGCGGTTCTCACCCCCTCTGCTACCTGAAGTCTTCCTGCGGCTGGAACTCGGTGGCTGGAGCACGGCTGGTCTCAGGGAGGGCTCAGGCCGGGCCATTCCTCAGCCAGGGTTCAGGACTGGCCGAGGTTGGCAGTTGTGGGCCGTGAGTCCCCTGAGTTCTGCCTGATGCCATCGAGGAGCAGAGTCCGCTGGTCCTGGAGCGAGGCCGGCGATGTCCCCTGTGCCTGCTCAGACCGTGGCGCCCAGGACCGGCTGTAGGTGCCCTTCGCTCCCGATCTCGTGCAAACACCGACCTGGGCATTTCCAGTCCTGGGAGCGCACTCTGCGCTGCCTTGGGAGACCCAGGAACCAAACCCTGCTCCCCACCACGGACAGGACCCCGGCAGCTGATAGACCCTCACATGTCTGCGTGGACGCTGCCCGGGCCAGGCTTTTCTCCTGCCGCTGGGGAGGGTGGACCAGTGCACTACACAGGGTGGCCGGGTCTGTGCCCTGCATAGCCCTGGGCTCCAGGGGGACCGTCCACGGGGAGTGACCACCCCCTGGCACGCTGCGGGGAGCTGGCAGCCAAGGAGAGGATCCAGGTGGGCGTCAGCAGGTGTGGCTTCCAGGAGCCACTGATTACCTGCCAAGCCTAGGGTGACACATCCCCTCGCCGCCCCTCGCCTCAGCTTGCCCGTCTGTGAAGTGGGGGCGCTGAGCGAGTGCGACGCTCTTCTCCGGGGTCTGGGCCCCTCTCTGCCCTCTCCTAACCTGGGGCCGCATCCCGTAGTCCAGAACCCACCACCGTGGCGCGTGGCCCAAAGAGGAATCCACGTCTGGCATTTTCCTGGGAGTCTCTGGCCCTGGATGTAACCGGGGCCTCCTTTCTCGTGGGCAGGGCCAGCTCCCACTGGAGGGTCCAGGGACGGGGCAGGCGGGGGGACTCGTCCTGCCTCTTCCAGCTTCTGTGGCCCAGGCGGCCTTCAGCTTGCGGCTGCCCCACTCCACTCCCCGCCTCCCTCCACGTTGCAGGTCTCTGTGTCTCTCTCCTGAGGACCCACCCTGCTAGCTACATCTGCAAGGCACCCACTTCCAAATAAGGCCACGTTCACAGGAGCTGGGGGTTAGGACGTCGGCACATCTTTTTGGGGGACATAGTTCAGCCCAAGACAGTGCAGTCACTGAGCCCCCAGCCTGTGGCAGCCCCCACGAGGGGCCTGAGGGATCCCGCACACTTCCCCAAGGGGCACCTGCCCCGTGGATGGAGGAGCAGCAGCTGGATTGTGGCCCCTGGGGTGGCCCTGGGGTGCCCTCAGGCCATGGGCTGTCTGTGGGGGGTCGGCAGCACACAGACACCTGTCCGCCCAGGGTCGGCGGTCTGTGGGGCGGTGGGATGGGCTCCCTCCCCGTCCCCTCCTCACTGTGTGGCTGGTGGGACCAGTGAGATGCGGGACACCCAGCTTAACCTGAACTTCAGATCAACACCCAGCTGCCAGCATAGGGCGTCCCGAGTATCACACAGGACAGACTTGGCCCAAAGCAGCGTTCGTGTGCCCGCGTCCACTGTGACTCCGGCACAGCCGCCCGCGTCCACTCGGGGCCCAAGAGGGCTGGGAGCCAGGGTGAGAGCCCCTCGAGGCAGTGGCTCTGCTTCTTCCCTGGAGGGCCCAGGAGGAGGGACCGCACCTTCTGCCTATTCCAGGGTGGGCAGGGTGGGCTTTCCAGAAGGTTCCAGGGGTGGCCCTGGAGGGGCGGGCTGCCAGAGATTGGGGCTGGGGCCGCAGCTCTCCCAGATGGCTCAGACCTGGGAGTCGGCGTGCTGTGCCCCTGACCCTGCTCGGCCCCCATGCCCAGCCCTGCACACGAGGGGCTCGGTCCCCACAGCCCCCGCCTCACCCCGCCACATAGCTCAGAGAGAAACGAGGAGGCCGGGGCTGTGCTGTGCGGAGGGCCTGGGTGACCGACCACCAGGCCTGCTGTGGCCTGTGTGGTGGGTGTCGCTGGCCTGGTGGACCTGTGGGCGGGCCTGCCCCCCTTCCTGGGCCACCAGCTGCCCCTGCTAGAGGCCAAGCGTGGGTGGGGCAGGGGCAGCCCACCCACCAGCCCGCCCAGCGGGCCTCAGTGCAGGCGCCATAGAAACGCCTTGGCCGATGCCGGGGGACCCGAGCCCAGCCGGGTCCTGAAGCCATTGCATTTGATCCGTGGAGCCCGGGACGTCTCTGGGAGAGAAGTATGGAAGCAATTACTCTGAGAGCCGTCATTTGAGTAATTCCCAAAGAGACACCGGGCCGGTGCTCTCGAAGCCTGGTGCACGGCGCCCTAATGAAGCAATTAAGGCAAGGATCCTCCGCCTTTGATCTCGATGGGGTAATTTCTACAAAAACATCGCGGAGTGATAGGCGCCCATAACTCAGAGTCCTTAATTGTACTTAATTTGTTTGGGATACGAATGTGCATTTAATTAAAGCCCAGCTCGGCCGCAGGCTTCAAGCGGGGCTGTCAAGGAAAGTTAAGACCCAGTTTGCTTTCAGAGTCGCTGGTTTTTATCAGGCAAGGACAGCGAGCTCCGAACAGAAGGTTACAGATAATTAGGCCGAGAGCTGCAGCCCAAGAAAGCGGAGAGACAGCTCCACTCCTGCAGACGGGGAGGTGGGGAGAGACCCTGCGGGCCCCGTCCCATCCAGACCCCGAAGCGCAGGGCACGTGGTTCCCGGCAGGACGTGGGACCGTGTCCACGTCTGGGTCTGCCGAGGCGAGGCCTGCAGGGTCCCTGTCCTTGGAGTGTCCCGTCACTGAGGACCCGCTTCTCTGCCCTGCTGGCCTCTCATGAGTTTTGGCCACAGGGACACACACGAGACCATCACTCTGGAAAGGCTGGGACAACCACCCCACCCTTCAGGCTCGAGTGGGGAAACTGAGGCACAGGGGGAGGGTCTGTCACTGAGTGCCAGTGCCAGCTGCCCTGGCTGCCTGTCCAGCATCTTTCCTGCCTGGCCACCAGCAGTTTGCATCCATGTGGAGCCATCTGTGCAGCCTTGGATGCGCCGCCCGGCGGGGGCTGGGGGAGGGGTGGTTCTGAGCGGGGTGGCCCCAGCCAGCGAACTTGAACGTCTGCGCTGGGCACAGGGGCCTGTGAGAGAGGAGGGAGGCTGCAGCCTGCTCTGCCCCTCTCCACGCGGTCAGGGCCTCGGCTCCGGACACAATGAGGTTCGCACGGTGACCTGGTGGATGCGGAGCCGCTCTGTCAGAGAGCCCCAGGCCCGTGTAGGAGAGAGAACATTCTCTCCCATCTCACTGACAGCTACGGCGGCCAGACACACTCATATACACACGCAAGACACACGACACGCAAGATATACATATGTGCACGGGCACACACAAGACATGCATACCACATGCCCCAGAAGGCATACACACATGTACACATGATTCCCCCACACATGTGCACACGGACATGCACACAGGCACAGGCACACATGACACATGTACACACAAGCACAAACCCACACACATGAGCACTGAACACACATGATACACACGCACATGCACACGCCTAGTGGCACATGTGCTCACTCCTGCACACAATGCACCCACATGTGCACACGCACACGCCTGGGGCTGGTGTGGGCTCAGTGGTCTCTCTACTGGTCTGTGAGTGGCCTGGGTCTCGGCCTCATGACCTTGACGGCTCTCTCCGGACGGCCTCCCGGCCAGCGCTCTCACAGGACCGGCTGCGGCGTGGCCAGGAACCTGGGGAGAGACCCTCCCCGCCCAGCCGCACCTGCCTGGGGCGCTGGAGGGTGAGTCCACACGGTGCAGCGGCGTTGGCTGTGTGGCCCGTCCTGCGCAGTTCTCACTTTCTATCGCCGCAGTGAGGACCCACAGTGTCTCCCTCGCGGGTCTTGGCAGTCTGCAGCCCAGCAGGAGCCGCTGGCACTGCTCTGGGTCCCCGGCCCTGCACTGGCCCAGCCCTGCCCCAGCCTGGCCCTGGCAGGGTCCACAAACCTCGCACCAGTCTCCGCTCACTTCCTGCGCAGCCTGAGCGACCTGTTTCCCTGGTAACGCCCTCGTCAATAGCCATAGCCGGAGGGTTTGTGGGCAGCTGTCCCTTTCAGAGTGAAGAGGTTGAATAACTTGTTTGGGGACCCAGCCAGCTACAGGTGGACCAGCCAGCACTGCCCACACCGGGACATGGCCCCGCAGGCAGGACCAAGCCGCGGAGCCTGCATCGCGGGCAGCTGAGCGGGAGGAGCCTGAGCCCGGGAGTGGATGCTCCCGCGACGGGCTTCCTGACCCGCATGTGCGACTGCTGAGGGCTGTGTGAGAGCCCTCGCTGGGGGACCGCTCTCTGCGTGTGCGCTGACCGCGGGAGGCGCGACCCAACCTCAGGGAGCGGGGAGTTTGCCGTGGTCCCTGCCTCCTCTGTGAGGACCCACCCGGCCCGCCTTGCTGGGGCCCTGTCTTTCAGGTTGAGCGCAGACTCGGGGACTGCCGGGACACACGTGGCCACTGCAGACTGGAGCTTCCGGGCTGTGCTCAGAGCTGGGCGCCCGGCAAGGACGCAGCGAGCGTGACCTGGGGCCTGAACGACCGGCGTCTGTGCTCATGGCTCCAAGGGGGGAGTCAGGGTCAAGGTCTGGGATCCAGGTGTGGGCAGGCTGGCTCCTTCCGCAGGCTCTGTCCTGGGCCTCTCTCTGGCTTTGGGGGTTTGGGGTGCTCTTCGGCATTCCCTGTGGGAGCATCTCCCCATTTCTGCCCAGCCTCCCAGAGTCCTCCCTGGCGTGTGTCTGTCTCCGTGTCCAAACTTCCCCTTTTCACGGGGACGCTCGTCCCGCTGGGTCTGCCACACTCTGCTCCGGCAGGGCCTCGTCTCACCCGCGACACCTGCGACAGCCCCATTTTCCGGTGAGGTCACATTCTGAGGCTCTGGGACGTAGGACTCCGACATGTGAACTGGGGACACAGTTCAGGCCACGCGACAGAGCTCAGATGGAGTGCGCTGATGCGTGTTGGGGTGAGGCGCGGGGCCGCGGCGGCACAGTCAGTGCCCGTCCTGCTTGGTCGTGAATGGTCCCGTCTCCGGCAGGTGCTGTGACAGCTCCTGGCTGGGCACAACCTGTGGCTGCCCAGCCCGAGCGGCCATGGCACAGGTACTCGGGTCCCAGCACTGTGACGTGCCCGCGCTGCTCGGACAGGGTCGGGCTGGGAGCGCTGCTCACGCCGCTGCTCAGCCGAGGGGAGAGGATGCAGGCGTCGACCTCAGGAGTCCCTGTGGGCCGGGAGAGGGGTCTGGGGGCAGCCGGGGGTAGTGAGTGCAGGAAACTAGGGAAGAATGTGGGGTCATCAGATTCCAGAAGCTCAGAGGACAGCCCCACAGACCCGGGCTCGCCCTTCCGGGCAGTGGTGCCGCTCTGAGAGGGCACCGTCGGGGTGGCTCGGGGAGTCCCAGGGAAGTTGGGGCCGGAACCAAGTGCAGTGTCCAGGACCGAGGACGCCAGCTGGGGCAAAGCCAGCAGGAGTGGCCGGCAGTCGTCCCTCTCCTCTGCTCTTGCTTCCCAGCCGCCCCCCATCCCGTTCCCCGGTTGGCAGAACCTAACGGAAACTGGCTGGCGGAGGGGGAGTGGAGTCTGCAGGGTCCCCGCCTCCGCACCTCAAAGCATAGCGGGCTGGGCTTGGGGAGCAGAGACCCCGGGAAGTGGCCAGCACCTGTGCACCCAGCTCACAGGTAGCAGCAACAGCAGCCGTTCACACCTCTGCTGGATGAGACACGACGGCCCATTGCAGAAGCAAATACTCTCACCCCTCCTGGGAGAGGGGGACAGTCCCCGAGTCATGACGTCCACACCCCAGCCACAGCTGCGCATTCGCCTCTGGGCACTGTTAGCTTCTCTGCCCGTTCGGTTACGAGACCATCCACACGTGGGATGAACCATCAAGCTGGCCACTGCTAACTACCCACTTACACATATTAATGCGGAGGGAAGGGAGGGGGAAGGGACCTGGTGCACACGCACACACACACAGACACACATGCGTAAGGAGGCCGGCCCGTGTGCGTGGGCGCTGCGGCTCCAGGTCCACAGCTGGCGCGAGCTGCAGTCCGTGTTTGCGGGAGGGCGCCGTCCTCCTCTCTCGCCCGTCCTCCCTCTACTCCCCCAGCATCTCAGCGGGTCACGGTTTGCTCCTGGTGGGGAACACAAATGACCGTGGCCAGAGGGGCCGAGTCCCCTGTGGCCCTGCGCTTTCCTCGCCCTCCTTTCCTCGGTGGCTGTGGCCTGCTAATCTTCACCACTCCGCGGGGCAGTGCCAAGAGGCTCCCGGGAGATATCTGGGTCCCAGCCACATCCCTCCTCCGCGGCAGCAGCGCGAGCTTTGGGCAGGTGAGTCACAGCCGCGGTGAGATGCAGCCTGGGTGGGAGAGTCTGCACCGCTGGGCCACGGCAGTCCCTATGTCGTGGGATTAGTGCCACAGCAAAGTGGCTTAGACCAACAGAGGTCTCTGCAGTTTGCAGGCCAGAAGTGCAAGCCAGCTGTGGGGGCCTCTCTCCAAAGACCCCCAGGTTCCCGTGGCTCCCGGCGTGTCCCCATCCCTGCAGTCTCCGCCTTTGTCTGCAGAGCGTGGCCGCCACGGACTCTGTGAGACACTGGGGCTCCCTCGCTGACGAGTTTACTCTCCAGGACTGGCCCCTCCCGATGTCGTGCGGCTCGAGACGCACGTGGCAAAGATCCGCATCACTCTGGACTCTGTTCGCGTGGCCCGGAGCCACGGGATGCCGCGGTCGGTCTCGGGGGCAAAGCAGCCCCCAGGGCTGCTGTTGGGTCTCCCGTGCTCCTCAGCCTGTGGCAAGGCCGTCAGAGAGACACAGGTGGCCAAGACTTTCGTCTTTGCCCAAACCATCCGCACGTCCCTGCCCCGGGTTCCAAGGCCTGGGTCCTTCTTGAGGAATGCCTGGCTCGTCACAGAAGAGCCTGGACAGACCCTGGGCTCTATGGTCCGTAAATTAAATCCAGGCTGCGTTTTCAGCAAAGTCATCCCTGGAGCTAAAAGAAAGGAAAGTATCTCAGGGCCACCACCACAGGTCTCTGCTTCTCTGGCTGGCCCTGAGTTTGCCACATGCCATCTGCAGCCGTGTGACAGAAAATAGTCGTGGGTTTGCCACAGGTCCCCACGGCTCTTCGAGAGGAACCAATCACGGCCCATCACAGTGACAGTGTCCCCAGTGGCAATGTCACTGTGTGACTCCGACCAGAGTGTCCCCTTTGTCCTTGGCAAAGAGCCCAGCGCTGCCTTCGAGGCCAGGGCAGCCCCGGCCATCCCGAATCTCAGCTTCGATGGTTTGGGTCCTCTGGCTCTGGGACGAGGATCAGTGGCGTCCACTGGGGAGGTGGACATGACCCTGCGGGTTCCGCGGAGGGAGCTGAGCCCAGGGAACGGTGGGAGGCGTCGGGGGTGATTTCAGGAGCCGCCCCCCAGGGCTAGGAGGACGGAGGTGGCGGTTGGCACCATCTGGAAGCCCAGAGGAGGGGACTGCAGAGTGGGGACAGACTTTGGGGGGCTGCGTAGATGACGCAGGAGCTCAGGAGGAGGGGCCGTGGAGGGTACGGTCCCCGAGATGGCGCCAGGGGGCTGCTTCTGTGAGGGCTGGGTGGCGCCGGTGCCGGGAGCAAGTGGCAGGTGGAGGGACTCGGCCAGCTTGTGTTCAGGCCGTTAGCCCCGACCAGAGCCCTGGAGACCAAGAAGGGGACCCTCGGCAGGGCTCCGTTTGCTGAATTCCCAGGATCCTGTGCACATCATTCATTCATTCATTCATTATCAGGTGGGGGCAGCACCTGGCCTGGCCTTCCCACATGCGCGGTGGGAGGCTGGTGCCACGTGATGCCCGTGTCCTCTCCTCTGATGGCCGGGGGTGTGAGGACTCCAAAGGATGGAGGGCTCGTGGGAGGGCCGGGCTCTCTGACAAACTGACCAGTGCCCTGGGGCTGGGACACAGTGCGGCTGATAGGGGACAGGGCAGCCCTGTCCAGCAGCCCGGGAGCATCCACCTGGGATTTGGCATGAGCCAGGGCCACAGTCCTCACTGCTGGCTGCCCGTCACCAGGCACCTGAGAGCCCATGGATGGGAAGGGGCAACAGCCATTGGAGCTCGTGGGTGCCCCCCGCGGACAGTGGGTGACGATCCTGGCCCCTCCAGACCTGAGGGCCCCTCCTGTGCAGCCCTGTGGCGACCTGTCGGGATGCGCTGTTGCTGGAGTTTCCTCACCCTTTTCTCTTGCTGGCCTGGGTGCCTGCCCCCCTGCATGAGGTCCCTCGGTGTTTTCCTGCCGTCTCCCCACCTGCCTGGGCCACCTCTTCCTACCAGGACTGTGACTCATCAAGATGGGTTTATAAACGGCACCGGGGCCCAGGGGACCCTGGCTGGGCACCGTCCCTTCTCCCAACGGCAGTTCACGGGCCCCGACGGGGCCACCCTGGGGCTCAGGGCGGCCTCAGCAGGGGGGCCAGGCAACACCACCACCTGAAGCCAGGCACCCCCTACCCCCAAGAGCAACTGGGGCTCGAGGGTGAGGACATTTCTGCCTTTAAAAACCTGTCATCCCTGAATCCCGGGGGGGGCCTGGAGCTTCCAGCGCAGACGCATTCTCTGCTCTGGGGCAGATGCCCCGCGCAGCTCACCTGGCTGGGGGAGGGAGGCCAGCGTGGGGGTGTTTACCTCTGCAGAGGAGGTCTCCTGGGGGACAGCCCCTCGCATGATGATCCTGGGGATTTTCCTAGCGTGTCATCTTTAATAGATGTGATTACAGCTCGGAGCCTGATACTCTGGTAATTATCTTCCCGGGCTTAATCCCTGTGCCCTGGTAATGCCATTAGGGACTCGACATGGCGTCTTAAAACAGTGATTATTTATAGCACGTGCCTTCAACTTTGCACAAACCTGAGCACGTCGGCTGCTTCCGGCACGAGGGTGGGGCTGGTGGAAGCCCAGAGGTCTCCTCCACGGCGGCTCTGCTGTCGCTGTGTGCGCTTTGACGCACCGCCAAGAGGGAATCCCGTTGGCAGGCCCGTGTCTGAACCACCCGGGACAGAGCCATGTCCGGCCAGGTCTGGTCCTCCGGCCCCGGGGCTGTGTGTGCCCAATTATAGCCGCTGGAGGGTAGAGTGGTCCGGAGGGACCGTCTCTCCTGGTTCTGCCAGGGCCCCAGGGTGCGACTTTAGCTGCGCTGCTCTTCCTGTCTGGGTCTGCAGAGCGGGTCTGCAGGCGCCTCCCTGAGACTTAACCGTGGGCCACAGGCAAAGGGGCCCGTTTGGCAGGCGGTGCGCTGTGCGGTTCCACCTGCAGGACTTTCTGGAGAAGGCAATGCTGCGGAGACAGTACACGACCGGCGGTGCCGGACATGTGGGGCTGAGCAGGTGGAGCACAGGGTTTCCGGCAGCGACACCGACGACTCTGGCGCTGAACTGGTGGATTTGCGTCACGCTATGTTTGTGAGACCCCGTCCCAGCCTGCGGGAGCCCGACGTCCATCTGGAAGCCGAGGACGGGCCAGTGGCCCTGCGGGACCCCTACAGGCTGGGGTCGGGAGGGAAGGGCCCCCGCGCCACCCCCATGCCCGCACTCTGTGCCCGGGTGAAAGTCCGCAGCGGGACGTCCCTGGGGGCTGGTGGTGCTCGGCGGCTCTCAGAAGCGAAAGTCGGTTTGGAATCTTTGTTAACGGCCAGGCATACATCTTTTAAATTATAAATCGATAAATACTTAATTCAATAATAGAACCCTCCTGAATATTTCATGCCGTGAACGCACCGCAGTGCCCCGCCTGGATGGGGATGAAGCCGCAGAGGAATTGAATCAAACCATCCCCACCGCCCTCGGGGCGGCTGCGGACTCGGCGTGGCCGTGGGCTGGGCAGGCTCGGGGCTGTCCTGGCCCTGGAGGGCTTCTGGGGCTCGGAGACCTGATCAAACCACAGCCTGCACTGAGGAGAGAAGGGGTTTGAGGAAAAGGAAGTGTGCGCTGAATTGTGTCACCCTGAAATTCCTGTGTTGAAGCCCCAACCCCCAGGACCTCAGAAAGCGACCGTATTTGGAGTTACAGTCTGTAAAGAGGTCATCACGCTAAGGTGAGGTCATGGGGGTGGGCCCTAACCCAGGGTGACTGCTGTCCTTAGAGGAAGAGCAGATCAGGACACCCACACCCCGAGGGAGGACCCTGCGAGGAAGCAGGGAGCAGACGGGGTCTGCAAGCCCAGGTGTGAGGCCTCAGAAGGACGCCTGGACCTTGGACTTCCAGCCTCCAGGGCTGTGACAGGACACGTTTCTCTGGCTGGAGCCCCCAGTCCTGGCGACTAATACAGGAGGGAGCTGTGTCTCCCCCGTCCCAACCCAAGACCCGCCTGTACTAGCTCAGCCTGTGCAGGGTCCCCGCACCAGGATCCTCCCCACTGGGATCTACCCCCTACATGGGAGCCTCCCAGCTCAGAGAACCCCCTTAGCGTGTTCGGGGAAGCCACAGGAGACAGGCGGGAGTCCCGACCCACGTCAAGCAGAGAGGACCTCGCTGCCGCAGTCACCTGATGTGCCAAGTGCGGTGTTTCCTGGGGATTTGGGAGGGACGGTGGCCTGTGTGGCCTGTGTTCCCATTTCTATCCCTTCCCCCATTAGCCATGTGACTTGGGGACACCTCTGACCTCAGACTCTTCCTCTGTAATGTGCCTGCACTATGTGTAGCTCTGTGCTAGGCACAGTGAGTGTGTACCATGTGCCCTGTGGATGAGGTTGTTCCTGCTGTCTCTGCTGCCCTGGGGGTCTCCTGCCTGGACCCTGGCCCAGGAGTAGGCATCAAACAACAGGCGCAGAGCCCACCTGCACAATCAGGGCCTGAGTGTGCCACCTGGCACCTGGCCCACAGCTCCAGCACGTGATTCTGACCCAACCATGCCTCTTAGCAAGTCTGTGCCTGGTGGGCCCCATGGCCTAGGCCCTGCCCCTGGCTTGCCATGTGCACTGGCCCCTGGGAGCCGAGGCCGAGGTCGCATGGTTTGGCTGAGCTTGGTGGTTTTCTGGAAGGTGAGAGGACCTGGGACAGATGTGGTTCCACTGACCCATCGGGTTTCCCTTCCTTTGAGGGGCCTTTTCTGACCACGCCGTGAGCTGCTCGGAGCCCTGTGACTCCACGTGGAATGGGGGACACCTTGTTTGCCTCCGTACTCGTTTACCCACCGCCTGAGTCCCCGTAAGCTAGGGGTCCCACGAGGACGGGCTGGGACACCAGGGGTCAAGGGCCGCGTGCTGAATTCGGACATCAGGGGCAGCGCCGCCCTGCCTGGGTGTCTGGGCTCCGCGCCTGCCGATGGTGCCAGAAGTCGGCTCCTGTCCCGCAACGTCTCTGGCTGCCAGACCCCGTCCTTCCCACATGGCCCAGGTGGGGCTGACCGAGCCCCGCTCCAAGACGGGCACGTGGCCCTGGCCTGGCCGCCGCCCCTGTCCTCAGTGGCTGACAGAGGTGGTCACAGAGCTTGAACTCGGTCAAGTGGTGTCCACCCCAGAACGCCCTCCCCTTCCTCGTGAGAGGAAATCCGGCCGCCACTACTGCAGGGGGTAGTTTGCGATGCTGCCATAGAAATGTGGAACGTGGCGGGTGGCCTGAGGCTGCAGCGGGCAGGAGGGAAGGCCCAGTTGAGAGGCGACTGGATGGAGAGCTGGCCCACCCACGCTGGGGCCCTGCGTCCCGCTGACCAGTGGGTTCTCTGAGCTGCTTTGAGCTGCATTTTGTGGTTGCAGCGGAGAGTCTGGCGTGGTGCGAGGGTGGGGACATCGATGAAGTCTGCTGGGCAAACGCTCTGGAGGGGCCGGGTCTGGGGCCCTGCGCAGAGACAGGGAGCGCTGCAGCTCCACGATGTCCACCCCCTGGTCTCCCCGCGCTGGGACCTCGGCTGGCAGCACGAGACAGCGGCCAGCGTGGCGCCCGAGAGCCTCTGAGCTGCCAGCTCTGCCGCAAGGTGGGATCACGCCCACAGCACATCCGACCCCACGCTGGCCTCTCCTGGGTGTGACAGGGCCACTCCGCTGCAGGGCACTGGGCCTCGTGCTCCCGTGTGGCTGCCACCACCTGCCCCCCGAGCTGGACCCCCCTGGGCGGGTGGGAGGGGGACACAGTGATGCCTGAGCCTCTGGCAGCAGAGCAGACCTTGGCCCAGCTTGGCTCAGGTGGTGTCTGTCTTTGGTCAGGGCCGGAGAAGCCATGAAATGCAGCCCGTCGATGAGGCCGGGCTTTGCGAGCTGTCTGGGGAGCCAGGTCCTGCCCCACGCTGTGGGACATGGGGACGGAGCGTCCCGCCAGGTGGGGGAGGGACAGCCCCTGGAGGTCAGCCCTGCCAGCGCCCTTAGACCTGTGACACCTCCAGAGGGGTGTCCTCCCTGGGTCCCCGGAGACCCTGGCCCGAGAGGCACTCCCAGGCCACCTGGGCTGGTGAGGAACTCAGCGGGTGACACATCTGCGGAGCATTCTAGACCTGAGGGGACTCCAGTGCCCACCTGGCAGCCAGGGCGCTACGCAGAGACCGCATGTGGTGGCCGCCGGAGCTGAGCCTTGGCTATGGGAGGTCGGGGGCGGGTGGGTGCTCTGGGCCTGGGTGGCCGTGGCGGGTCTGCAGACTGTCCCGACACTCCGGTCACCCCTCTAACTCCTGTGGCCAGTGTGGCCTGAGCCTGAGGGCGGCGCGGGTGGTGCTGTGCAGAGGGTCCTGGCCTTTCCTCTGTGCGACAAGATGCTGGCGAGGGGCCCCCAGCGTGGAGCGGGCCGAGGCTCAGCGCCCCCCCAGCGACACACGGACACAGCCTGGGAACCAGGACACCAGTGGCTCAGGCTCACGCAGTTTACTCTGCGGGTCAGCGACTGCCCCAGTGGCCCCCACGTGGCCCAGAGTGGACAGCGACCCCTTCCCAGGCGCGTTGGTGGCCTCGGCGCAGATCCTACAGCGCGTCCCTATACCGTGTGGCCGCCGTGCTGCTGTCCCCGAGCGGCAGCCCTGTCTCGGTGGCCTGTTAGCTGCTCTGACAGAGCCGTAACCGTGACAGTAGATTAATATGTCTCTAATCAGCCAAAATGAGCACAGCGTGCCGGTGACAGTGCAATTTTCTGCTAACAGATCGTGGCCCATCGAAACCCGGCACTCAGCCGATTCTTATTTCTGCCAGAGATAATTCAGCATGGGAGGACCAGCCACCGTTATCCCAGCTCCGCCTCGCTGGTCAATAAATCTCGCCGCGGCGCCTCTCACCTACCTTTCAGGCGCACTGCCCGGGGACAGACGGCCCGCGGGCCTGCGGCATTTAGAGGCCGTCTCCGAGCTGGAGGCGCTGCTGCCGCGGTGGATGCGGGGCCTGCACGCGCCTGTTCCCCGGCTCAGGGGCTGCTGAGAGCTCAGAGTCCATGGGGAGAGGGGGCGGGCAGGGCTGGTGCACGTGTGAGCGCGTGTGTGTGAGCCTGTGTGGGATGCATGTGCATTTTGGAGCACGTGGGTGCATGTAGGGTGCCTGTGGCTGTGTGTGGATGTGTAAGCGTGTGGGTGTGTGCATGCATGTATGGTGTATAGGCATGTGTGAATGTGTTTGTGCACACGCGTGGGGCCTGAAGGCACATGGGGGCACAGGCTGTGTGTGACTCTCAGGCCTTTTCCCCGTTTCCCTGCAGGACGCAGAGAGCAGCCCTCGCCCGCCTGCGGCTCGTGGAGCGTAAGGGGAGCCATCACCCAGTGGCGCGGGTGGCGGAGCTGGGGACGCAGCCGCAGGCCAGGCAGAACCTGGAGCAGCCCCCAGCTTGGACGACGGCCTCCTGGGGGACGCCAGCATGCCCCAGGCAGCTTCTCCTGGGGATGTCCGACACGCTCCGGCTGGAGGAAGCTTTCTCCAGATGTGGCTGTGTTTTTGGCATGGCTACTCGTCCCTGCCTGCCACTCTCCCTGGGTGGCTGGGCCCACGCAGCCCTTCCTGGGAAGGCCCATCCCAGATGTGTCCCCAGCCCAGCTCGGCCTCAGGACCAGGTTCCCGGCAGTCGGGGCCTCTGGGCGTGACCTTCCCTGGCAGCCGAGTCCTGACGCCTGGCTCCTCCCCCGCCAGCCTCCCGGAGCGGGCCCAAGCCCGGGTCAGAGGCCCAGCAACCACCATCATAAAGTCTCTCTTTAAGAAACAATAGCTCGAGAGAAACAGTAATTAGAGGTCATGCTTCTAGAAGCTTCCACCTCTCTGTGAGCTGAATCAGGGAGATGCTGGTGTCCCCATCTGGCACAGGCTGCAGGCGATGGGAAGATACCACCTGCCCATCAGCGTCACACGTCCCACGCTGGTGCCGGAGCAGCCCCAGCTCTGCCTGCCAGGACGCTGCCTCCCGCCTGTGCCGGGTGAATCCACGGGCACTGCCTGCCCTGTGCCCGCACAGCCCTTTCCTCCAGGGGCTCAGACTGGGGTGTCACAATCCTGTGTCCCACGTGTCACCCTGTCCCCGGCCTGATCTCCATGTGGCTCTGGCAGGGGCACAGCTGCCCCCGACGCCTCGCTCACATGCTCCCCATGCATCTCCTGGGTACTCCGGGGTCGGGGTCTGCGCTGGGTCACGGGTCTGAGTGTGCTTGAGCCCCATGGGAGATGACACAGGAAAGTGACCCCCGGCAGTCTGGTCCTGCCCAGGTGTTGGGCAGGGAAGGCCAGCGGGTGGCACTCGTGTCATTGCCACGCTGCCGTGTCCGGATGGGCTTCCCTGATCGAACGCAGCACCGCTTTCCTCGGGAGAGTACAGCCGCACCCGCCCAGGGCTTGTGGCTCAGGTCCCGGTGTGCCGCCTCCTACCCGCCAGCCTTCCCTGGGGCCTCCCTCCAAGCCGTGGGGCCCTGCGGGGCAGCCACACAGCACACTCGGACCCCAGGCCTTGGGCGATACCCAGCGTGCCCACGTGCCCCACCGGCCAGCTGCCAGCAGCTTGCCCGCCCCTCCCACCAGCCAGAGGCCTGAACCTTCACTCCAGAGGGGTCAGGGCCTTCCCCGGGTCGCTCAGCAGGCACGTGTGATCGGGTGCCCACTCAGCGCTTGAGGGAAGGGCTGGGCTGGCACGGGGGATTCCACAGCCTTTCTGGCCTTTTCCTCTGCGGGATGTCCACTGAGATGCTGAGGGGTCCTGGCCAAGGATGCCTCCTCCAGCTCCACAGACGGAGACTCCCGCCACCGGGCCAGTGGCTCTAGGGGTCTGTTTCCAGGGCTGTACTCTCCCACACTCTTGGCCATGAGGAGAACACAGCGGCTCTGCCCATGGGCCAGTCTGATGGCACCTAGGGCCATGTATGGGAGCCCCCGAGGGTAGGAGAGCATTGCCAGGGCCTGCCGGGGCTGGACCAGGGATGGAAGGAACCAGGGTCCCCTACGGAGTCTCCACAGTTGCTGTGTGGGAGCCCAGAGCCCTGAGCTGCCTGCCACGGGCCTCCGAGGTCGAGGGTCATGGTGAGGGCCTTAGTCCTGGGTTCCCTGCGGCCAGTGTGGGCTGGAAGGCTGGGCCAGCTCCGTGGAGGAAAGCGACCCCAGTGTATTGAGTGGAGACGAAAGTGTGGATTTTCCCGGGGACACTCAGCTAGAAAAGGGCCGAGCTGGACTCACCCTGGCCCCCTGGTGCTGCCCCCCAACCCAGTTTCAGGACCAGCTCTCAGGGACAGACCTCCCAGCCCCTGGGAAACAGCCATGCAGGTGCCACCTGTCTGCTTCTGATGACAGACTGTGGTTTTAGCCTCACTTTGCCCCAGCGGGGTCTCTCCTGGGGACACGGACCAGGAGGAGGCAGGGGCCGGCCCTGCCCTGCACGCCCCGTCCCAGGGAGCGTCGTCCTTGGAGGGCCCGTGGCTCACTGTCTGCTCCTGGGATGTCTGGGCCCGCTAAGCCACCGTCCTGCCTCCCTTTCTAGCAACATCGACCCACTGGGCTCGCTGGAGAGACCTCCCAGCGCTGGTCGGTCCAGTGTCAGCCGGCCCCTCCCCGAGTGGCCCTGTAGTGGCTGGCTGGGCAGCAGGGACCCTGACCCCTTTCTAAGTGGGTTTATTGTACAAAGGACGATGATGATGGTCCCGGCAGTGATGGTGAGGGCATGGCTCTGAGAGGGACAGGGAAACTGGCCGGTGACGCCCGCCGTGGCCGGGCAGCAGCCACGTGGACCCGGGGCAGAGTCGGCGCACATGCGCCTGCCTGCTCTGCCCGTGCAGACAGCAGCGGCCTGCAGGAGCCTCCCGAGAGCTCTAGAGGGAGGCAGAAGGCTGGTTCTCCAGAAAGGCCTCCTGAGCAAGACGGGACGCAGGTCCCGGACCCTCACCGCTGCCCGCACAGCCCTTGGGGGCTGAGAGCTGCCGGCCATTGGGCCCTGCGGGCCAGAAGGGGCAGGGGGAGCCTGCCGTGGCCAGATCCTCGGGGCCAGGGCCGGCGGCTGAAACAAGAGGTAAATTTGTCCCCATTTTTCTGACTTTGTTGCCCAAACACCTGAACCACCAACTTAAGCCCCCATGGATGGGAAGTGACCCTTCCCCATTTATTTCTATTGGGTCTGTCTGGGGTCTTTCAAAACTAATCAAAGGAGGGAGCGGGGAGAAGACGGAGCCCTTTCAACTCCTGGCTGGAGAGTGCGGGGGCCTCGTGCCAGGCCTTCGAGGTAATCCCCTCCAGACACAGCAGGCGTCTTCCGTCTTCCGGCCTGAGGCACCGAGGGCCAGCCTGGGCGTGGTCACAATTGCCGAAGCTCCCTGCCACTTTGGGGCTCTTCTTGCACAGGAGGCCCCGTCCCACCACGCTGCCAACCTCTGAGGGACGAAAGCTGCAGGAGGCTGGGGCCACCCTGGCCCCATGTCCACGTGTCCACACCTGCACAGACACAGGCACAGATGCATGTACACACAAGCACATGTATGCACACGCAACCATTTATGTGCACAGACATCCACATGCACGCACACATGCACACGTACACGGATGCACACATGTACAATATCCACATGTACGCATGTATCTACATGCACATGTGCACACGCACATATGCACCCGACACACTCCTGAGGACCTCACCTGGGACCCAAGGCCCCCCCCGCAGCCTGAGACATGTCACATGCGCTTGCCAGCCTCGGCGTGTACATGGGTGTGAGACCTGTGGCTCTGTGCACAGGCGTGTGAGTGCAGCGTGTGACTGGGCCGCCTGGTGTGCCCGTGTGTCCGCTCCCGTGCGCGCACACACGCGGCTACATCCTCACGCGCCCATCTCGGAGCCGGGGTGAGGGGCTGCCCACGGGCTGCAGGGCAGATCGCCGGGCTCTCTGGGCCGGACAGGATTTCGCGGCGTCCCCTCCTCTGGGCGCTGACCCGGCTGCCCCAGCACCCGAGCTCCGAGGCCTTGTCCTGCATGGGTCCTGACCCTGGCGGGCCGTCCCCGCCACGTCTCCCTGGCCACCGCGCCGACTGACAGGCTGGCATTTCCCTTCCAGGTTGGCGTCTCCCTGTCACGTCGACCAGCTCAGTCGTGTCGCCTGACAGGTGGAAATACCAACCTGCGAGCACAGGGACAAAACAGCTTTAAACTTTAACGAGACGCTTTAATGGAAATAGAATGTAAAGTTCCCCTTCGAATGGGGAGTTTCTGTTTTATCGGAGAAAAAGTGCCCTAAATAATAAATCAGCTACGTGTGTTCCGTTCTTTTACACGTGTGAATATTTAAACATGCAAAACCGTGGGAGACGCATTTGCCAGGAACAAAAGGAAACACTTATTTAACCCCCAAAATAAATAAATAAAGGCTGGTGTGTGGCCGGAGATGGGGAAAACAGGCGGTGCCTGCTTGGCACAGTGCCGGGAGCGTGGACCTGTGCGCGGACAAGGGCTGAGGTGTCACGGCGGGCGCGGGTGCAGCTCAGTGCTTATTTATTGCGGGCAGATTTTAAAAGCCCCAAACACATCCCCGTCCTTCCTGTTTCTGTCCCGCCATTCCTCATTTCACGAACACCTGGACACCTCTCATTTAATTAAGTGCCTACTGTGTACCTCCAGCACCGGGCACTTTTGCAGGTGGCTGAGTCTCCTGGGGCAGACAGAGTGAGGCGCCAGGAGCCGGGCTGCCTGGACGCTGGAGAGTGACATCTGGGTGTGGTGGGGCCACCTCCGTGGGAGGCTCCGGGAGAGGATCCTCCTTGTCCCTCCGGCTCTGCTGGCTCCGGCTTTCCGCCACTGATGGCCGCATCACTCTGGTCTCTGCCTCTGTGGCCACATGCCGCCCTCTCTCCGCGTGTGTCTCCTCTGCATACAAAGACCCCCGTCTTGCCGGAGTCGGGCCCACCCTGATGACTTCACTGTAACCTGATTACGTTTGTGAAGACTTGTTTCCAAATAAGGTCACTCGCAGGAACCTCGGGGTAGGACATGAACGCATCTTTTTGGGGGGCAGCAGCCAACCTGAGCAGCAGGGCACCGGGACCCTGGGGCCTCTCCAGGGCAGGAGCCGGAGGCCAGGCAGAGAAGTGACTCACCGGGGACCCTCCCCAGACCCCGGGGGCTGCCCTCTCCACCCCTAGCCTCACGGCCGCTGGGGTCCCTTCAGTTAACCGTATTTTCTATTCCTTTTGATACCCGGAGTCCTGGGTCTCAGAACCAGGGGGAGAATCTGTGAGATTTTATTGGGGAAACAATTTTTAAAACTACGCCATGCGTTTCGATGATCCCGTCACCTTCGCAGAGCGCTGGAAGCGTGGCTGCCCTTCACTGTCCCATCACTTGGTACACTCTGTCCCTGTCCCAGCACTTGGTGATCTCTTTGACATTAAAAGACATTTTACAGACAAAATAAATGCGCCTATCCCGTTAGGACCTTGTTCTTTGCGTGCCTGCGGCCCAGCCCTCCTCGCCTGGGAATGGGCCCGACAGACACCCGCCTGCCTCGAAGGCTGGTGTAGTGAGAGAGCACGACTAACAGAGACTCTTTTATGGAATTAATGTGGCCTTTGGCAGATTCCCTGCAGGGAATGTTCTAGAACTTTCTAGAAAGTTTTAAGAAGGAAGTGATATTTCCCAAGGCCTGTCCGGCCCTTCGTTCTGGCGAGGGTCATGACAGCCCCACCCCCCGACAAGCAGGTTCTTTCTCTGATTCTCACCGCACCTGCGGGAGGTGGGAGTCCGAGGCTGCCAGGGCCTCGCGGATGGCAGAACCAGACAATGGCCCCAGCCCCGCTCCCCGAGGTCACCTGGGGCCATTCCACCTGCGCAATCTACTCTGCTTCACCGCCCCGAGCCTGGAAACCCAGCGCAGCTTTTAGTGATAACTCCTTTCGCTCGCCCGGCTCCGCGCTTTCACGCCACTGCTCAATTATGCACCGCCTCGTGGCCCTGCACTTCCCGCTCCCGAGTCGGCTTTCTGACGCCGGCGTATTAATTTTTAAATTCGCTACATTGGTGGCCAGCCCCGAGTCCTGTCCCTTTTAAGCCACCAGGTGGTAAGGCCAAAGTGACCGTTGTTTGTGACTCTGTTTGTGGGTGAGGACGGCTTGGAAGCGTCCTTGGACGGCGGAACTCGGGCGCCCGGGTGGGGGAAGTTTCCAGACCTGTGAGCAAGTTGTTCCCAGCGGGGAGATTCACCTGCCTGGGACCACCGCGTCGGTGCCTGTTCCCCTGGAGGTTGGGCGAGAACAGTTGAAGAGTAAAAGTTGCCCCTTTACAGGTGGGGAAACTGAGTCAGGTCCAGACAGTTTCAAGGCCCCGGAGGGGGGGTCTTTGCAGAGCGCCCCCGTCCCTGGAGGCCAGTCCCCAGGGTCCCTGGCCACAGACCTGGCCCTGCCCCAGCAGAGGGCCGCTGTGGGCGGGAGTTTCCGCAGCGCCGCGAGGTCCCACGTGTAGACAGATGCGAGAGCTCCCGGGATGGCGGCCAGACCGTTCTCATTACGGCCAGATAGAACCCTGTGAAATCATAACACTAACAACATCATTTATTTCAGCAGCATCAGGCAAAACGGCTTTACAATGGTGTTTTACGTGCTACATGTGCACCATAAATATTTCCATAAAAACGCACATTAAAATATAAAAGTGGGCCTCAAAATATCAAACGTCGGGAGGGAGAAAACCCACAGCAGAGCCCGTGCTACGGCCGGGCGCAGCGAGAGCAGCTGCAGCGAGGAGGGGGCTCCCGGGGGGGCTGTGGGCTGCGCCCCTCCCTTGCTCCCTGCTGGTGCGGGCAGGGAGAGCCGCTCGCTGGGGGCTCAGGACTCCTGCCCCTGGGTCTGGGCCCCAGGGTGCCCAGTGGGGAGGCTGTGTCCCCGGCCCCACATCTGCCCGTCATGGGAGCTGTGCTCAGGGTCTGGGGCGTGGCCCCCAGCTCCCGGGGCTGACATCCTGGCGCCCCGGGCAGCCCGTGCTCATGGCTGACCCCCTCTTCCCCCAGCCCCTCTCTCCCCGAGTCCAGCCGTTCCCAGGGAGCCCCACCATGGTGGGCCTGTGTGGCAGGCTCGGGGGCCCCCAGGCCGCGATTGCCCACCCACGGGCTCCTGCCTCCAGTCCTCACGTAAGCCAGGATGGGTAATGGAGAGCGATGCCTTTGACCCGCCATTCTGTGTCTGCGCCGGGCATAGCTCTCCATGTTTCGTGAGTGTTGGCTCATCCAACTGCAGCCCCACACTGGAGGTGGGCACAGAGAGGTTAAGCAGCTTGCCCAAGGTCACACAGCCAGGAAGCGAGGCCATTGAGATTTAAATCTGGAATGCCTGGCTCTGGAGCGTGAAGTCCCTGAGGACCCTGTTATTGCCAGAGGCACTGCGCCCCAGGCCCCTGCTCCTAGCGAATCAGGCCCTGCTGGCCCCTCCCTCTTGGCCGCCCTGAGCAACGCCTCTCTGACCACCCCCATGGCGGGGCTCCCAGGGCCGACCTGAGGGTCTCCACCACCGTGGTCAGTGCTGGCCATCGGGCTGTGTCCAGAGCCGAGGCCCTCACTTTCCATGACCCCATCCTGCCCCCATCCGCGAGGACAGATTTCCCCACTCTCCAGTCCTGGCTGTGGGCCTGGCGGGTCCCAGCATGGACTCAGGCTGGTCTCTCCCCTCCGCTCCCGTCCGCCTGACCCTTGGGCTTCCCGTCCTCCCTGCAGGTTCCGGAAGTGGCGTCTGCACAGCAAGCTCCCTTGACACGGGTCACACGTTTTGGAGGGGTTGCTGGGGGAGGGAGCCTGAGCTCCCACCGGGCCCTCAGCCCACTCCGCTCATCTCTGGACTCCAAGAGCAAGGTCAGTTTCTGTGCAGGAGCAGAGGCGGGAGCAGGCGGGGTCTGGCGGAGGAGGCAGCCTGCCCAGCGCTGTGTCCTGGGGGGCAGGGCCTTGAAGGGTGGACGTAGGATGGGGATGCCCACGGCTGTCCCAGGCCCACCATTCTCAGCTCCCAGCGCCCAGTGGGCTTTTGCCACTGGCCCTCGCAGCAGAGGGCCCCCCCAGGCTTTGCGGGTGTCTCTGCCCCATGCCTCTTGTGCCCATGCTGCGGAGGGGGCACAGGAGCAAAGCCAGCTCTGCCCCCACCCGGCCCCGGGGTCTGGGAGGAGTTGCGCTGGCACCTGGGGCCCCCTGGTGGTGGGTGGCCGCCACTGCAGCCATGGGCAGGGGACCCGGGCATGGGGCCCAGGCAGGGGGCCGGACCGAGAGCCTAAAAATCCGGGACACCCAGGTAATATGAATTCAGATCAGCACGGAACAGTGTTTGGGTGTCAGGTGTCCCAGCCAACATGTGGGACGCATGCTAACAATTCAGTGGTTGAGCGAGATTCAGGGATGCCCGGGTGCCGTGTTTTACCTGGCAGCCCAGCAGCAGCGTGTGTTGGCGGCAAAAGTAAAATAAAGACACCGGACCAGCACAGGAGATACCTGTGCCTCCTTCGAGGGCGCCCTGTCCCCCCGCCCCCGCGCTCAGCACCCACGGCTTTGCCCGCGTGATTCGCCCACGGCGCGGCGGGCCCGTCTCAGGGCACGAGCCCCGTCCGCGGTGAATCCACAGATCCTCGCCGCCACGACCACAGTGAGAGCATTTCCGCCCTTGGAAGGAAGCACTGGGCCCTTTAACTGTCACCCCGCCCCAAGTTGCCCCCAGCCAGCCCCGGGGACCACAGCCTGCGTCCTGTCTCTAACATCCGCCTGTTCCGGACATTTCAGACACGGAGTCACTCACCACGTGGCCTTTTCTGCGTGGCGTCTTTCACTCGGGGCGACGTTCCCAGGGCCACTGGTTGGAGCATTTGCCAGAGCTCCCTCCCACTGTGCCATTCACCGCGTTCACGCACCCACCGTCCGCCACGGCCGGGCAGCGGTTTCCACTTAGTGGCGATTGTGAACATGCGTGCGTCACTTCCTGTGGTTCCTACCTGCCCTGGGGTCAGGATCGCCCCAGGAGGAAGCCCAGCACCTGGGGCACCCCCGCACGGCTCCCGCCTGCCCACCGTGACTCTCTCCTTGCCTGCCCCAGGGGCGCAGGGGTTGCCAGGAGCTGCATGTTCAGAAGTTCACTTTCCCAATGGCTTCAAGACTCTCGGATGGCCACGGGCTCTGGGTGGGGTTGGCTGCAGTATCCGGGGACCAGATCACACCTGGGGGGTATACACAGTCCCGCAAGGTAATGCCGTGGGGTGGACAGCCCGCTCTCGGGGGCAGGGGCCCTGCACAAGGGAGCAGGTGTGGCTCAGGTGCCCGGTTGGTCACCCGCACCCTCAGGGCCCTGGTGGCACGTTCCTCAAACCGCAGGCGCCTTTCTGCCCCGATGGTCTGAGAGCCAGCGTGCCCCGTCGCTGCTCTGGCGGCTGATGACAAAGTCTTGGGATTAAGCCCTGGGCTCAAAGGCTGCTCCGACCCCGTAACCGGGGCTGGGGTCTTGGCCACACGGTGGGGTAACAACAGATGGACCCCACAGTGTACAGAACAAATGAGGGGAACCACAGATGGTGTTGTGACATCACCAGTATAGTTGTCCCTGCCCCAAGCCTCCTGATAGCTGGCCTCGGGGGTCTCCAAGCAGGCGCCCCATCGCTGTGACGCTGGGTGGTGCCCAGAGGACAGGACAGGCTCTCCTGCCCAGAGTGGACTATCTGGACCTGCGGCCGGTGTTGTCCTAGGGAGGCCTCTCCCCTCTGTCCCCGCTCCCCCAGGGGGCACAGCAGTTGGGTGGAGGCTGGTGGAGGGCACAGGGCCCGCAGGACCAGGGCGCAGGTGGCTGAGGTGGGCATTGAGGGAGGTCCAGCCCCCAGCCCTTCCCCAGCTCCCTGTTTCCTGAGCAGCCTCGGGTATCCCCATGTCCCCGCAGGGGCTTTGGGGAACAATCTGTCCCCTCTCTGCTCCCTGCCCCAGTCTGGGTGCCCTACGGATGTTTGCGTGACCTGGCTGGTGTCTTCCTCCCAGAACCCCCACAAAAAAAAACAAACCCAGAAGGAAACATGTGCCCCTCTGAGGTCTGGAGCACCAACCACTCCCCGCTCGGTTGACCGAAGGGAACACTGATGTCCCAGGGTTTCCTGAGCACACTAGGTCCACGAGAAGCGTAGTGGGCAGGAGGACGGCCCCAGGTAACCCTGTCCTCACCCCAGGAACTGTGAGCGTGTCTCCTCCCAGGGCAAACACGGCTTTGCAGGTGGATTAGTCAAGGATGTTGGGACGGGAGGCTGTCCTGTCCTGGAGTGTCCGCGCAGCGGGAGGCGGCGGGGCAGGCGGGAGGGGCCGCGGACACACAGGCAGGACCGCTGGGCGCTGGGAGAGGCTGATCTACCGTGCCCAGCACTCCACACACTGAGACCTGAGGCACCGCGCCCGGCCGCCGTGCGGGGGCCACGTGCTCTCTGCTCTCGGGGCCGTCCTCTGTCCGCCAAGCTTGGGCCCCACTGGGGAGCCCCAGCAGGCGCCGTCCATCCAGATGGGCCTGCAGACCCGGGGGTCCTGCGTTAGGAACTTCCCTGCGGAGTGCTGGGGCGTCCGGCAGCCCGAGGACCTGGGCTTCGGGCTGACTGCACCTGGGGCTCGGCTCCGGGGGTCCCGCTGTGTGTGGGGTTCACGTGAGTGTGGGACCCCACAGCTCTGAGGGGCACAGCCCACTGGAAGCCGGGGTCTGTGGGGACTCGGCCAGCCCTGGGGGTGGGGAAAGCTCAGTGTGTCCCCACGTTCTCCCGCACAGTCAGGAATCTGTATTTCAAGGTAAGAAAGGTTACGTGGGGCCTTATGTTATAATTTCTTACGCTAATTTGCAGGATTATTTAATGTACTTTTCTGTTTGGGACAGTTTCATGACTGACGTGTTATTGGTGGGTTCTGGAAAGAGACCTAGGATGGGAGAGCTCTGTTGGTGCTGGTTCTCACAGGTTTTTTATTTGAGGGGGTCCGAGGAGCTAAATTTCCTTCCAGTGGAGACACCCCATCCCCGGGGGCAAGGCTGGCCTCGTGGAACCTTGTTTGTTGGAGGGGTCCCAAGTGTGGGGCGAGGGATTCTGCAGAATTCTCAGACTGCGGGGACTCCCAGGCGACATAGCTAACTTGGGGCCAGTCCTGCATGGCTGCTCCTAGGGGACCCCTGGGTGGCCGCAAAAACCAGTATTGGACGTCCCCTGACGTGGGGAGGGGTGCTGCTGGTTGCTGAGGTCCCAGGGAGCAGAGGGCTCATCCCGGGAGTTTCAACGGCCGTTTCCTTGGACGCCAGCTTCCAGGGAGGTCCATGGCAGGGCAGAAAGTCCAGAAAGGGCAGGGCTCACGCCTCAGGGCATTTTCTCTGCTGGGAAGAGTTAGGGGAAGGGGCTGCTGGTCCCTGTATGAGGCAGTCTCAGAGCCGCCCTCCCTTTTGGGGACAGTGGGACATCCTAGGCGCAGGCAGTGCCTGGAAGTCATCCAGGTCCTGGGCCCGGGGCTGAGGCCGCAGCTGAGCTGGTCTGAACTCTCTGTCCGGTGCGTGGTGTCTCCTCTTCCTGTTCCTCTCTGGGGAGGAACTCGGTCCTCCTGCCTTGGGGACGGAGGCACGTTCATGAGCCTGTCCCTTCCCAGGGAAAGTCACGCTCTGCGGCACATTGTATCATTTTAACCTCTGAAATAGAGAATCCGGGTCAGAATGCGAAATTCACCAAGTGAAATTTCATCAATTGACTTCGGATGAAAGACAGAAGCGTTCACCATGCTCTGACCCGGGAAAGCCACAGCTGGGACTCAGCCCGTCCCCCCCGAGGGGCAGGCGAGGATGCCGTGCTGGCGTGCTCCAGGCTCCCCCGTGCCAGTGACTCTCACGTCCCTTCTGTGCGAGGACCGAGAGTGCGGAAGCGCAGTTGTCTGTAATTTAGAGGAACTCACCAGAGTGTGGAAAGAAGGGAAGGGAAATCACTCCGTCCCGCCAACCAGCACGGGGCCAGGCGTCCCATCGTCACCTACCCGACTCACCAAGTGGACACCAGCCGCCATCCTCTGTCCCCGTCCCGAGGCTCCACACCCCTGGTCGCCTTCCCAGAGAGAGGGATGACCAGGTGGCGCTGGGCGACCTCCGCACACCTCGGTGTCAGAGCGATTCGCCACGATGCATAAAACCTCGCAGGGCGGCCGCGTTTCCCGGATTGTTTTACGGCAGAGTGTGGTGTCAGTGTTATGCTTTGAAACATTTAAGAAACAACAGTTGTAGTCTCAGATCTTTATGGTTTGGAAGACCAAACACTCCGCTCGCGCCGCTGGCCAAGCCATGTTTCAGATTCAGGAGAAACTATCACGTTACGGCAGGAGGGAGCGTTCTGGGAGCCGGGCGCCCAGATCACTCCAAGATGTTTCGGGTTCACGTCTCCTGCTCGCTGGGGAAACGTGTCCACGTTCTCGGGCGTGGAGTCAAAACACACAGAAAGGGGATATTTTTAGACAAGACATTTGGAATAAAACCGCGCCTGCCCTAGTGCTCGCGGGGGTGCCGGGGTGTTCGCCGCCTGGAGGTGGGGCAGCCTCGGCGTCTCTCTGGTCCTCTAAGGGCCACAGTTTTGCGCCCAAGGGGCTTGGAGCACAGAGCAGGAGGGAGGTGGGCATCAGTACCTCGCCCCAGGGGGCTCTGCTGGTCCCTCGGGGTTTGTGTAGGAAGCTGCTCAACTCCGGGGCGGGGTCGTGGGAGGTGGCCCTGGGGAGTCTGTGCACAGTTGTGTGCACTGCTTGGTCCCTGCTCCGCAGTGCGTGGGCTCCCCAGGTAGGGCTGGGACAAGGTGGGCACGTCGGGACCCCCGGCCGGACCTTCCGGCGATAGCACCGGCTTTGCGGAGCAGCCCATGAGTCAGACTGTGTGTTTGCTCACGTACGGCGTGAACTCGCACAAAAATCCTTGGGAGAGTGTAACTGTGGCCCCTGGCTGTCTTCACGGCACCACTGCTGCTGTAGTTCCTGCAGTCAGTAATTAGAGCCCCGCTTCGGAGATTGGAGGCTGATCCGAAAGCTCCACTTGCAGGATCGGGCCAGGCATGGCTGCTTCCACCGGGACACTGCCGGGAGAGTGGCCGCGGTCAGTGCCAGGCCACCGCTCTCCACCACTCTCCAAAATCACTGTCTGTCCCCTCCACGGTGCCAGGGAGGATCCCAGCAAATCCCACCTTTGTGGGCTGCGCTGCGGCTTGAGCAGGTGTCCCAGGGCCTGCAGCGCCTGGCGCCCTCCCCGGGATCCCGCTCCTGGGCTGCCTCACTGGCGGCCAGCCTGATTCAGGAGGGCCTTGGTCATCGCTGAGCCCTGAGACCCTCCCGCTGCAGAGCCGTGGGGCCAACCTTATACCCCACCGAGGTGGCATGGGGGCGGCCCCCAGCCGGTCCGTCTGTGGCGTGCCCTCTGGAATGTGGCTGGCTGTTAGCAGCCTGGGCGGAAGCCTTTGTTCCCAAGCCCAGGCAGGGCTCAGCCACAGGAAGGGGCAGCCACGTGTCCAGGGTCTGTGCCGGGCGTCGGGATGTTATGGCAAATGTCAGTGACCAGTCCCAGGGGAATAACCGAGCGGCACACAGAGAGTTGGAGAGTCAGAGAGTTTTATTGCCGGCGGCCCAGATTGAGGTCAAGCCTCCCAAAGTCTGAGCACCTTTTCCGGGTTTTTGTCAGGTTTTATACTTTTTCTGGGGAGTTACTTTTAACAAATCACACACAGGTACAAATGATTAACCAATTAGCAGAAAGACTTAAAA